>JANHFL010002498.1:19715-30570 GCA_032468155.1 Oxyrhabdium leporinum | reverse complement strand
AACGAGGAAGGAGAGGGAGGGGGGGAAATGGTAGACAGTTTCTTCTCTGTTGCTTTTACGGATAAATGTTGGTCTGCTGAATGTTTTTGAACTTGGGTGTATGTGACATACCTTCACCCCAAAGTAAATCACTGGCACTTAATTCTCAGGTTTGTTTGTGCAAGATGCTGAGGGCTCCTTTCCAACTAAGCTGCTTTTGATTTGAAAGAGAATTTAAGCTGCCTTCCCTTTTTCAAAACAAAACAACACCCTACGTCAGCGTTTTGAGCCACATCCCAGCATTTTGTGCGGCATGAACGATTGCAAGGGGAGATGGATGTAGCTGCGTACAGTGGAGACATTGTAGTTAAAATTCGGGATGCAATTAAATGAAAAAGGGAGAAACGGCCATTTGAACGAGGGGAATTGAACCAGGTAGAGGATGGGCAGCTGTTTGGGATGGAGAACCTTGTGGTTCTGGATCATCCCTGATGTGAAATCTAGTAGATCTCTCTGTTGGTTTTCAGAGTGATCCTGGGAAGCCAAAGTTAAGCTCCAGATCAGGGCTGGTAGAGAAAACTAAACGGGAAGACTGCTGATTGTGGAGATAAGTCGAAGTCAACCCGTTGAGTGACCTCTTCTGTTTCCACCACAATTTGATGGCCATACAAAAATTGCAGGACTTGTGTGAGATTGTGGGTAGCCTGCTCCAAAGGTTCTTACACTACGTCAGTTGAGATTTCAGCTGAGCGTTCTCTGAAATCATGAAATACTGCCGATTAAAGACAAAGGAAAGAGTTTGGAAGGTTGTCTTGTCTTTCCTAATCCCCAAATTATAGTAGTCGGGAGCCCTCCCGTTATTTGGACTACAGTTCCCATGGGGCTGTGGTAGAGAGCATCTGGAGGACATGGGTGGAGGAAAGGGAAAGGTGAACAGCTCAAAAGGAGCGGCGAAGGAATGAACGCGGGTCTTGTCTTGTCTTGTCTGCTTTTGCAAGAGGCAACGTTATTTTTCCTTGGAAGAGGTTTTGCTTCTCACCCAGGAAGCTTCTTCGGTTCTGAGTGAATGGTGGAGAATGGAAGGATTGATATTCCTTGCAGTCACCTGGTCGTTAGCGCTCTCTGAACTGAAGAAACTTCTCGGATGGGAAGCAAACCGTCTTCAAGGAAAAACCAAGGAAGTCCAGTTGCCTCTTGAGAAAAGCCCCTGACCACGGATGGATGGAGAATCTCCACAGACCTCTTGCTTGTTTTAGGCTATGAATTCTCCCTCTGTCTTTCATTTTGCTAATTGGAAACTGCAGCGTGCTGAGCCTTGACTTGGCCTCTCGGTATGTATTTGCCAAGCCCCCACCCCACCCCCCTTTAAAAAAAAAAACACAAGATAAAGATAAATAAATCAAGTCTTGTCTCTAAAAACTCACAGACACCACTTAGCTCTGTGGGAATAACTTGGGGAACATTTTGTTAGAGTGAGTCACTGAAAGGGCCATCCAAGTTCCCTCTTTCTCCTCCCAGTTAAATTTATCAGTGGATCATGTGTGGTTCCGCTAATGTCTGCAGTATATTTCCATCTACATTTTATTGCAATTTGTGCCTTTTTTCCCCTTTTTTTTGTAAAGAAAAACATTGCTTCACTGTAGTCAGTCTCTTTTTCAACCGATTTGGCATTTCAAGAGCGTGTCGTGGGCACTCCCACAAAATGGCAGAGAAGGCTGGCCTTTTTTCAGAGAGGGCGCAGATAGATCGATCCATTGGGCAGAAGGTGAGATGGGGCCTCATCATATGGTCTGTGCCCCCCCCTCCCCAAAGTTACCAGTCCTCCTATGTTACCCTCTGCCTTTTTTTCTAGGAGGGTTGATAAATCATTTTCAAAGTCCATTTTTAATTTTCTATGAAAGCTGGTTGGAGGTGGGAGAGAGGAAGAAAGGAAAGGAAAGGAAAGGAAAGGAAAGGAAAGGAAAGGAAAGGAAGGAAACAGACGGAAGGGAAAGGGTAAGGGAGGGAGGGAACAAAGGGTAGGAGGAAAGAAGGAAGGAGGGCCTGTTTTATGTTATGAAAGCCTCTCAATTGTTCCTCCAATCCTCTTTTTTTGAGGAGAATTTTTTTCCAGGCTGGCTTTAACTGAGTTTACAAATGCCAGCCTTACCAGGTCCGGAATCCGACCCAGCCTCCTTCTGCCACTGGTCCAGTGAAGGGCCAGGGGCCTCCTCCTTCTTGGTTCCCTCCTCTTTTCCCCTCTCCTTCTTGGCTTTCTTCTTCTTCTTTTTCTCTTTTCGTTTTTTCCGCTTCTTGTCTTTCCCTTTGGATGCCTTCTTCCTCCTCTGTTTTTTCTTTTCGGATTTGGGCTTTTCGTCGCCGGACTCGTCCGAAGAGGCACTGGAAGAGGAGGCCGATTTGGAAGAGGAAGAGGAAGAGGAGCTGGTTTCGGAGGAAGAGGAGCTGGCCTTCCTCTTCCTCTTCTTCTTTCCTTTCTTCTTCTTTTTCACTAGAAGGCAGCATGGAACAGAAGATAAGCAGGGGGCTCCAGAGGACAATCGTCCCCAACCTGGCTGAAAATGCAGGAGTTGTGATCCCACCAGCTTCATTTATTATCATGTCGCAACAGACCGCAAAGAAATCCTCCTTGCTAGTCCTACCCAGACCCAACCTTTCGTGGGTCTGAACGGAGTGAGCTGGCTGGCTAACTTCTTAAAATAATTTAGCCTTTTCTGCCACCCTACAAGTGAAGTAATCCGTATCAACCTGCTCCTTAAAACGGTGTTTCTGAACCTCAGCCCCTTTTAAGGATGGGTGGACTTCAATTCCCAGAATCCCCCCTTTTCGGGCTGCCTTAAAAATCATGCCTGCAAACAGCAAGAATCGATATTCGGCCTAATGCATCCACCACCACCACACCTGGGGGAACCAAGCTTCCTGCTTCAAATGTTAAATTCCTCAAGTTCCTAGTCCTGGTGGAACTCCCAGGAAGTTTTAAGGAGGGGAAAGCCAAGTCAAAAACAAGGAGCTTTGTGAACTGCCAGGGAACCAAGATGGAAGGTTGAGGAGCAATCCCCATCCTTCTTCCATCTTTCAACATCACTCATTTGGAAGTCGCAACTGTGCATTTGTTAAGATTCACAGCTATACAAAAGGGTGGCAATTTTGAGAAAAGCTGGAGGGGTTTTTTGTCCTCACCATCTTTGGAAGAGGATAAACTCATCCTGAATTCCTGGGGTTCAGATTCTTTTTTGCTTGCTGGGGATCGGCTCCTCCTCTCTCGGGAATCTTTGCTGCTCTTCCTTCTTTTCTTATCTTCCTCCTTGTCTCGTCGGCTCCGGGAATCACTCCGACTCCTCCTGCGTTTCTTAGCCTGGTTGTGAGCCATCTTGCTCTCCTGGGCCTGTTTCAGACAGAAGAAGTGCTTTTTAACGCCCCCAGCAGAATAATCATCACCACTGCAACCCTCTAGGAATGCCTTACTTGTAAAGCAATATATAAAACTAAAAAGTATAAAATAAAATTTAAAACATGTAAGATATAATACAAAATATAACTCCTGTTATTCATCTCCAACTAAAGCTTGATTCTTTTTTACAACGGAATTCTTACCCTGTAGATCTTTAATCTTTTTTTTTAAGCCATTTTTTTTTCAGTTTCACTTAATTACTTCACTTAATCGCTGGATTCATTTCCATTTCTTTTTACAGGTATTTTGTGGCCATGAGTTCCACAGGGTAACTATATATTATCTTGTGCGTGGCATATAAAATATTTGGGTGGCACAACAGACTTTCTTGCAAATTTATGCTATAGATCACATGAGGAAAACACATGTCCTTTTGGAAAGATAACATACATTATTTTTCTTTTAAACTGGTTAAGATTTAAAGGGAGAAGCAGAAGGAAGCAACTGAATAAATGCAAAAGCAACAAAATTGATATAATTTTTATTCCTTTAGGAATAGACACTTTATTCTTAAGGGAAATTGCTTCCCCATGTTTTATAGCTATCTGTACTAAAAAAATCTTTATACTATATTAATCATCATCCTTTTCTACCTAATAAGACTTGAGCACTGGCCCTTTAAGAAAAGCCTCCCTTTCCCACCTGTCATTTAAACCGTCTTCTGCCAATCCGCGTGCACCCCTGCCTTTATAAGCTCGCCTCCGCCTAGGCTCCAGAGGGGCTGCCTGGGGCGCATGCGCACCAAGGACGACCCTGCTCCGTTTTTATGGATCCGAATTCGCCCTGTTGTCTTGGACTTACCGAGTCAGGTAAGCGGCTCGCCAGTGGGGCGGAGGAAGCCCGGCACGGCGTGAGGAGCAGAGCCCTCGTTAAGACGGCTTCTCCGCACCATCCGCGGACGTCAGCTGCCTCGGGAAGCGAACGCAGCCCCCCCTCCCGCCGCAACGGCGGCCGTTCGCTACTCTGGCGGCGACTTCCGGTTGGTACGTTCCCAAATGAGTCCGGTGGGGGAAATCGGATGCTGCGCACTTTGGTTCCCACCTTCGTTAGTGTAAGTGAGCCAAAGGCAGGAAGAGTTTCCTTCCCATTAGAGATTTTATTTATTTATTAAATTGATTAGATTTCTATGCCGCCCATCTCCCCTATTCTTCACTCACGGTTTTGTGGGGATTTATTTAAAACGAGGAATTTTTATTTGATCTCTTTCAAGATTGCTGAAGCTGTTGGCTTTCTGGTTACCAGAAGTTAAAAATAGGAGATTTTGCGTTCCAATTGGGGGGTATTGTAACTCGGAAGGAAAAGTACTTACGGTATTTAAAAATAAAAATAAAGCATTCAAAATAGTATTTTTGGGCTCTTGATTTAAAAAGGGTATTGACTGTTATACTGGAGAGAGATAAACTAAATAGGACCGATGTTGGGGGGATTTTAAGGTGAGGAGAGACTAATACAAATTGGCATATACAAGCAGGGGGCACCTTACACATCTCAAACTGATCATGTTGCTTAGTTGGGTCATGAAACATCTGCAAGAAAACTGCCAAGTACTCAGGACTGCATAGAGAAGAGACAATTGATGCCTTAAAAGTCGGATTTTGAAAATTTATTAAGATCCAGATGCAAAGTTCTCTTCCTCCGTCGTCTTTCTATGTTAACGAGCACACATCTGTGGTCCCAAGTGGGCCGCCCTCCAAAATCCTAGTGAACCCATCCCCAAATCCATCCGCTTCAATGAGATCAGGCTCTCTATTGCACATGGGACAAAGCTGGTTGCGGACAGCGGATGATCGCATCCAGATAATCAGGTTCCTGCGCTCGCCAGAGGCAATGGGCAGCGCCCCGTGTAGCTGCCCTCCGCGATGGAGCAATCCGTAGAACAGCACGTGTTCGACCTCAAGGTAATTTGGCACAGGCTTGGCATCCTTGAAAAGAGTGGACAAAGATCACCAGGTTAAGAGCTGTTTCAGAAGTTGTGGTCTTCAAATCAAGGCAGTGGAAACTAGTGGTTAAGACACCAGGCTGGAAACCAGGAGATTGTGAGTTCTAGTCCTGCCTTAGGCACAAAAGCCAGCTGGGTGACTTTGGGCCAGTCACACACGCTCTCAGCTCAACCCACCTCACAGGGTGGTTGTTGGGGAAACTAGGAGGAGGAAGGGATATTAGATATGTTTGCTGCCTTGAGTTATTTCTAAGAATAATAAAGGCAAGATATAAAGAAAATAACCAAACGTTATAACCATCGTACACACAGGTGATTATAGCTTTAATAACTCAGAGATGCATAAAATAAGTACTACCTCAAGGTACAGAACGTCTCCAGCACAGCTGAGAAAAGTTTGGCTAACTTTCATAAAGACACCTGATCTCAAATCTGGCATATAGTAATTAATTGCCCATCTCAGCTATGTTGATGTGAAAAAAGATTACAATCAATTGTATGAAGCTTGTATTTTGAAAGAGGCACCTGTCTAAATTCCGCGAAATAAAGGCTCCCTTCGCTGAACTCTTTCCCCAGGCAAAGATTGAGAGTCACTTCCGCGTTGTCGTAATGAGTGTGCAAGTCCAAATCTTCATGCAGTGCGTATTTCACCACAAAAGCTTTGTGGCTGTCCAAGCAGCTCCCTCCGCAGTCTGGGTAAAGCAGCGCTGTCAGGGGATGCAAATATTTTTCTCGCAGAGGTGTAAGAAAAGTTTCGTCCAGTCCAAGTTCATTCAAAAGCACCTGCCATAAATGTGAACGAGAAAGTAAAGGACAGAAAAGAAAAGGGAGAAAAGAAATACGAACATTTTAGCAGAAGATTCAGGTCCATTTTTTTCCCAGGGCTTTAAAAAAAATCGTGTTTTTTATGATGCCAAGCATTAGCAATGTAGCATTCATAATTGTTTTGTATTTAAGTGAGACAGGACAGAATGCAAGCAACCCTGTTTTCTCTGATGTGAGAAAGTGCATTTAACAAAACTAGTTCCCACATCATCGCTCCCTGTTGGATTCCCCATTTTTGCCATCTACCAGATGCAAATCTCACCCCATAGTTATTCATAGAATTGGGCCTCCCCTTGGGCATCTCGGATTGTTCAAAATGTTCTAGTTCCTCAACAAAAGCTTCGCAGAATTCCCTGGTGAATATTGGCAACCGGTAGATTCTCTTATCTGAAATAGAAGAAGAAAGTAACCAGGGAAGGGAGTGAAGAAATCCATTTTATTGCCTATTAGGAATAAATATCTTTTCTAGCTGATAAACTAATCCCATTTTTTTTCTTTTATAGTTAAAGCTTAGAAGTTTGTGGGCAGGAGGCCATAATTCAAGATTTTTTAATTTACTTGCATATAAAATAATGTATTTTCCCAATTGAATGGAACTTCATCAGCGAGGATGAGAAAGATTCATCTGTGCATGAGAATCAGAGCCTTTTCTGAGCTAAACAGTAGTAAACTCACCCTGCAGGCTACTGATAAATGAACACCTATTTTTACCTGATAAGGACTCCACACGATGCAGGAGACCCTGGAGATCAGCATTTGGGGATGTGCAGTACTTGACGGTTTCTAAAAATTCCGGGTTAAAAAATGATTCCTACCATAGTGGGTAGGGATGAGGAGAGAACAAGAGAAACAGAATTGAACAGAATAAATGTTACTTCTGATTAACTGGCCTATAACTTGTGTCAGATTTTTTGGGTTCCTGCCAGCGCTCTTAACTCTAGGAACTGGGAACAGGTTGCAAGGCTGCATGCTCCCCCCTGCCCAGGTAAATTATCCCCCTACCTCAATCACAGGTAAAGGATTTGGTATCAACAACATCTAGGTTATGCGGCTTCCTCTTTGTCAGAAAAGGCTGTGAAGCCTCACTTTGCTTCATAATTTGCTTTACAGAAAAAGTATCCTCCTCTTCCTCCCCTTACCCCTTCCTCTGGGTCCTATTAGCATAAACCGATGTGCAAACACAATGAAGCACATCTTTTACCTGTAAAATATATAAGTGTGGGTGCTTTGGTCTGTAATTCTGAGAGATGATTGCTTTTCTTTCTCTGGACAGATGGTCCAATTCCTTTCTCCTCTGCACTTCTTTTTCAACCTGCAACAATTCAATTTGACTGTTTATAAACTGTTAACATATTACACAGATAAAAGGGAGATTTTCGCCTCGTTTTGTTTACAGAAACAGCGAGAGGGTCTCATAAAATTAAAAAAATGCCGGACCAGAAACTGGGTGTCCATGAGTTGTAGTACACATAAATCTGTGGGAGATTTTTGGTCAGTCTCTCGCACCGCCCAACCCACTCAAGAGGGACGGCGTGGGAAAAATAAGAGGCAAGGAAGCATTTTGTACACACTGCCTTGAGCTGTACAAAAAAGGGAATGATACAATTCTAGAATCATAACCATCTTCCAGTTGTGTGGTTCTTTCAAGCTAATGTAGGGCAATAATACTATGGAATAATCCACAATTGTATGATTCTTCAAAATAATGTAACATAATAAGATTGAAATTCCACAATGGTGTGATTCTTCCAGCTGATATATAATTATATAAGCATGTATATATACTATATATCACTATGCCTCACTAGATATGGATATAATTTATGCTGGTGTGATGATTCCAGCTAATATAGAGCAGCAACAATACTGTGGAGTAATCCACAATTGTATTGTTTTTCAAAATAAAGTAAGAATACTGACATTCCACAGTTCGGTGCAATTTTTCCAGCTGATACATAATTATAGTATGCTGTGTGTGTATGTTGCATACATAAACATACACCTACTCTCTGTATGTACATGTGTTTGTATACATAGAGGAAAGAAGGAGGGAGGGAAGAAAAAAAAGGAAAAGAGCAAATTGAGAGAGAGGAAGGAAGGAAGGAAGGACTAATGGAGGGAAGAAGGAAAGGAAGGACTAATGAGGAAGGAAGGAAGGAAGAACTAATAAGGAAGGAAGAACTAATAAGGAAGGAAAGAAGGAAGGAAGGAAAGAAGAACTAATAAGGAAGGAAGGAAGGAAGAACTAATAAGGAAGGAAGGAAGGAAAGACTAATGAGGAAGGAAGGAAGGAAGAACTAATAAGGAAGGAAGGAAGGAAAGACTAATGAGGAAGGAAGGAAGGAAGGAAGGATTTTTTTTCTCATCAGCCTACTGAGCTTCTTCAGCTGAAAAAGGGCAGAACTAATGCAACAAAAGCCCGGGGGGACAACGGGTCTTCCTGCGCAGTCTCGCCCGCCCACACCTCTCGAAGGACGCCCGCGAAGTCCTCGTCGCTCCGGCAGCCGCGCTGCCTCAAGACCTGCGGAGGAAAGAAGAAGGGGGCTCAGCAGGGCGGGGAGGATGGGGGCGGTAGTCCAACCTCTCCCCCCCCCACACCCCCATTCCCCGCCGCGGGCGAGGGATCCTCTTCCCCATCCGCCGCCGCCCTTCGGCTCACCGGCCCGTACTCCCTCCGCAGCTGCTCCGGGTCGCCCCGGTAGCGCAGGTGGAGGCCGTAGCGCTCCACGAAGAGGTTATCGGTGAGGAAACAGGCGCAGGCCAGGAAGCGGGCCCGGCCCGGCCCCAACGCGCCGCGCTCCATGTTGCCGCCCGGACCCGACGACGGACGGAACGCGGTTGCCCGGGCAACGGGTCCTTCGCTCAAAGCGCCCCGGCCTCTCACCAGCGCCGGGGAGCGTCTGCAAATTAACCAGCGGCTCCAAAAGCGGAGGGAAGCCGAGGTCGGAGCGTCTCTTCCAGCTGTGGAGCCCTGCGGAGGAGCAAAGCGGCCCCGAGGAAAGTGGGGAGCCCCTCTGGGCCGGGGAGAAGTCCCATTTGGTGGGCCCCAAAGGAGCAACCCAGCGGGTTTTAATTTTTTTATTTTTTTGCAAGCCAGCCTGGGAAAATCTGCAACTTTGCTGGTTGGAAGAAGGCAGCTGCCATTGCTTTTTTTCTCCTAGATGGCTCCTTTGCTTAGAAGCAAAACTTTCTCAATAGGAATTTTTGCATACAGACGTGGGGGAGAAAGGTCAATTGTTGAGCATCACTTAAATGCACTGAGAGCTGGAGTCCACCCCGGCAAGAGTCTGGCTGCCCGGGACTAGAGGACTGAAGACCACTATGTATTTGTCCAGGAACTGCAAGGGAATTCAACTCTACTCATCTTAAAAGTTGCCAACTTTTTTTTTTTTTGGGGGGGGGGGACATTGCTAAGGTATGGTTTGCTTTAATCTGGTTTAAGGATTAAGCCCCAGTTACCTGGGTTGACCCACCAACCGTGGCTTATAAGCCACTGCCAATGGCTACCCCCAAGAGACTAAGCCACAAATCAGTTGCAACTTATGGGCGAATCCAGTTTCCACTTTTGCTACCAGTTATACTTTTGTTCATCTCCCCAAAACACATTTGAGATAAGCAACGAAGTGGCCGCTCAGCTGAGGGAGAAAAATCCATCTCAGTCTTGGAACAGATGGGTAGAAGGGAAGATCATTTCACAGTTGTGCAGAACAGGATGATGAGCAAGCAAATCCCACATTGCACATTTGAGTTGTGCGAAATAATCCTCTGTGAATTCAGGGAAACGGCAGAAACTTCCCTCTCTCTGAATTGAACTGATTTTCATTAGTGGGCTTAGCAGGTATATTTCTGGAGGCTGCATGTATAACAGAGTAACAGAGTTGGAAGGGAACTGAGAGGTCTTCTAGTCCAACCCCCTGCTCAAGCAGGAGACCCTATATCATTTCAGACAAATGGCTGCGCAATCTCCTTGAAAACCTCCAATGTTGGAGTACCTACAACTTCTGGAGGCAAGTTGTTCCAAGGATTAATTCCGAAGACAAATTCCTTGTGTGTCGAATCACACTTGGCCAATAAAGAAATTCAATTCTGTTCTGTTCTGTTCCATTTCTATTCTGTTCTATTTCTATTCTGTTCTAATTGCTCTGTCAACTCTATTAATTGACAGTTTTAATTAAACTTAATTAAGTTTCAACGCTGTCAAATGTCAACCCCCAATGCCCCAAGGGACGTGGCACCAGATCTACCCAGAGCATCCCATCCTCGTGCAACCAGCAGGAAAGAGCCCTCCCCGAGAGCTTTGCAAAGCAAGGGGCACTTGTGCATCGTCCCTTACGCGAATGCAAAGCCCATCTGCACAGCTGCAGTTCCTGGATAAAAGGACGGAGCTTCCCAGCTGCAGCCCAGTGGTCTCCAACCCCTGCAGCCCCAGGCTCTGGAAACCAGGCCCTTGCCCAGCTGGAGCCTTCCTTGCAACATGGACTCTGCCTTGCAAGTGGCTGAGGAAGAGGAGGAAGAGGAGGAAGTGGCTGGCGAAGGGTCCTGCAGCCCCACCAGCAAGTTTGAGGATATTTTCCGCCTCCTCTCTGAAGGCAGCTTCCCGGCCAGCTTCTGCTCTATCAAACGGAAGAATCTCAAGCGCTACGCCCAGAAGTTCATCGTGGAAG
>JANHFL010002498.1:3204-19615 GCA_032468155.1 Oxyrhabdium leporinum | reverse complement strand
ATTTAATTTTTTCCCCTCCTTCCACGCTCGGTTTGCTTGATGCAGGGGGTGGGTAGGTGGGTGGGGTGCAAATCTTTGCTTGCAAAGGCAGGCGAGCGTGGGAATCGCCCCACTTTGGAACCCCAGGTTTGCAAAAAGACAAATCCAGACCCTTTAACTGGGATCTGCCCACCTTGGCTTGTTGGCTAATCCTTTGCTGCCCCCAAGCTGTGGCTGCAGATACTGGTCCTGATAGCCGCCCGCTGGAGAGACCCTGGCATTAGCCGGGGCCTACCTTGCAGGGATGTCGGGACGATTTGGTGTTTTTTTTTAAATAATATTTTTTTAAAAAAAGATTTGGGGTGCTTTGCGTGCACCCAGCAACTCCCCCCCCCCCATCTTGCCGGTTTTCAAAATTATCCTGAGTTTTGCAAAGGAGACCCGACCCGTAGGTTAAAAAAAATGATTGACTCTGGACCTTGGGGGTGGAGATGGGGGGGAATCCATTTTTTTTCTGCTGTTTTTTTTCCCCCAAAAATGACTGAGTCACGCCGGGAAGTAAGTTGAGATCTGGGTAACTTCCCTTGCAGCCTGTTTCGTTCTAGTCTTTCATCCCCTGCAGTAGATTGATTGGGCTGAGTCAGTCTCTTCCCACCCACCTTGCGTGGTTTGAATCTGCTGGAAAGTGGGGCTTTTTTTGGCATCTAAGCAGCCTGGTGGCTTTGTCAGGAATATTTTTAGGAAGCTGGCTTGCCTCCTTTGATCGAATGGATCTCTCCCCCCCTTCCCCCCCATCGAAGTCAATTTTTCCCTTTCGTTTAAGGGCAGATCCAACAACATCTTGGCTGTGGACCTCTCTGCCAACGGCCTGGTAAAAGGAATGAGAACATAAAAATGTTTTATTTTTGGCAAGGAGCATACCAGATCAAAGCAAGGCAGCAGTTTTAGCTAAGGCGTGAAATCGGGTCAATAAATGAGATTCTATTGTGCAGGTGGAAAGTTTGACTTTTTTTTTTTTGCACTGCTTTTTCCTCCTCTTGAAATGACTTGGCAGATTCTGGCAAGGAGCTTCAGGACTTATTATGGCATTCTCCAAAGCTGTTCCCTGATCGGAGAGTTTTGCACTCCGTTATCTGAATTAAATATAAGATTTTTAGCCCATCGCAGTTTTAAATAAGCAACATTTTGTAGCACAGTGGTGAATTGTGTTAGCTAAAAAAACAAAACAAAACAGCTTGCTTTGCATGGCATCCTTACCAAACTTCACCCTGCTAGCTAATTTTTCTATTCGGATTAGCTTTTGATGTGGAAAGGATGCAACTAGATGAAGGCAAGTCCGACAGAGAGGTTGAAAAATCCCTTATAAAACCCGGATGCTTTTAAATCCATTTATTTATAGTGTCTGTTAAAGCAGCATCCTCTCTCTGTAGTTTCCAAAGCCTGTGCTTAACCAGAAAGATTAAAACCAAAGAGGTTGGTTTTTTAAAAATTTTCCTCCCTGTCCAATTCTTCCAGAAGGGGTGCACTTCAGGGCCCATCATCCTTAGCCATGGCAGATAGGGCCTGGAGTCCTTTGTGAGAGTTCCGAGCCTCCCAAGCTTGATGTGATTCCATTCTTTGGATCATCCGGTACTTTTCCTGAAGGCTTCAGATTAAATAAATAGGAATATAAGGATGTCCATTCAGGGGTTTGGTTTAAGATTTGGATGAAAAGTGGGGGGGAAATGTATTTAAAAAAACAGACAGGAAGGACCAACTTTCTCTGTTTCCGTGGCAACAGTCAAGCGGCCTAGCAGTCCTTGGTTACAGGGACCATCCATCCTTTATTATTAAGGACAGTCCTTTATTTCAGAAAGCTGATTTATTTTTCCGAAAACCAATTTTCTCCTTAATTTTGATCCTTCTCCTTTTACCCTAAAAATGGTACCACCGAATGCAGAGTGTGGCACATTACCTGTGAAAAAGAGGGAAACTTAATGGTCTTTTTAAAAATGAATTTATTGCATCTAGGGCAGGATTTGAGATATTTTTATTAGGATGTGCCTTTCCGTCTAGATTTTTGTGGATATGTTTTGGATTTTTCTTTGTCGTGTGAAGTTGTGAAGATAATATTTTTGATCCTTATGAATAGATTTTCGGATTTACCCCTTTTCTAGATTTGTCCTTTATATTTTTTCCCCCGAGAAAATACGGTCATTGGATTACTGGTCTAACCTTAAAATTCCCATCTTTATTTATCTAAAGGGATGCTGAGAGACGAGGTTTCTCCTTGGATGCTTGTTTAAAATTGAAAGCAAAGAACAATTGATGAATATTCATTGTTTTAAACCATCGGCTTGTTGAAAGGCTAATTCAGTTGATTGTTCCACATACTGTTTTCCACAGCCTGATTTGCAAAGGTAGTGTATTATGGTTTATTCCAGACAACATGGATATCAGATAAAATCCTGATTACAGTCACAGGCCAGCATAAGAGGGTGCAGCCATGAAAAAGAAGAAAGAGAGAGAGAGAGAGAGAATGAGAATTAAAATAAACATTTAAAAACAATGCTCAAAAGCTAGAAGATACAAAAGATATATAAAAAGGGAGAATTTAAAAGAAGTGGTAAGAATAGATGAGTGTATAGAGGACCAACAAAAGTATTTGGAAGATTATATAGGTAGTCCTCGATTTATGACCAGAATTGAGCTCAGAATTATGGTTGTGCCGATCGTGCCCGATTTTATACCTTTTTTTTACAGTGGTTATTAAGCAAACATGGCGGCCATCAAGCAAACCCATTGTACCCAATGAGTGGTTCAACTGGTTTGTAAGTAGCTCTGGGGAAGTCTGTTGTAACTCTGAATGGTCGTAAGAGGAGGATTGCTTGTACCAAGTTACAAAGCACTCTTAACATGGCAAATGTGGTGTTCATGAGATCTAGATGAAACCAGCCATGGTTTGGTGCCCAGCAACTTGTTCCTTGGTTGTGCAAAGCAAGCCCAGCAACTATGGTATAACTTGGGTCAATCATGGTTAAGTCATGGTTGAGAACCGTGTCCTGTTCTCTCCTCTCTTGCAGGAAAAACTGAGCAGTGATGTTGGTGTTAACCCTGGTCTAGGAGCTTCGGGTCTCTCCCTTCAATTCTGTTTTATGATTCCTACCTCTCTACCTCATTCTGGTTTAAGATGCGTGCTTGGGCAGCTGTGGCCAGCACCCTCATCTTCATAGGGATGGATGTGACGTTGACCACCCTATTATACGAATACAACCGCCCCAGCAGGACCATCCTTCAAGATCTCAAGCACTTCAACATCTTTGACTCCATGCTGGATATTTGGGGGTCTTGCTTGTATCGCAGCTGCCTACTGTTGGGGGCCTCCATTGGGGTGGCCAAAAACACCAGTTATGGTCCCAAACGGTTGAAAGGGTCCCGGATCTTTATCATTTTGGTCTGTCTGGCGATTGGGATTTATGCCCTGGTCAAGTTGCTGCTTTATTCTGAAGTGAGAAAGACCATCAAGGATCCTTGGTTTTGGGGTTTGTTCGCTTGGACTTACATCTCGCTGGTGGCCACTTTCTCCTTCTGGCAGTTGCTCTCCTCTGTGACCCCGGCCAGGGATACCTTGGGGATTAATTCAGAATCCAGGGCTGAAGCAGAAGACATTGGAGACCCCACTTCTCCTGAGGCTCGGGGAAAGAAAGAGGAGGCCTCAGCTGCCACCATTTGTAAACTCCTGTCCTACACCAGGCCAGATGTCCACTTCCTTGTGGTGGCCTTTTTCTTCCTCTTACTAGCTGCTTTAGGTGAGTGATTTGGGAATAAAAATAAAATGATATGGAATGCTCCTTACTGTCTTTGTGTTGTGCTTACATCCTGGTTGGCTTTTCACTTTTTATCTACTTTTTTTGCTTCCCAACAGGAGAAACCTTCCTTCCATACTACACTGGCCAGGCCATTGATGGGATAGTCATCCAGAAATCCATGGACCAGTTTTCCAAGGCAGTGGTGATCATGGCCCTTCTAGCCATTGGAAGGTAGCTTTGTTAGAGTGTTGGTATGTCTGCTACCTTATAGCCTGAAGATTGGAAAGTGTGGTGGTTGTGTGTGAAGTGTCTTGCGACGGTTCCAGGCTGTGTGATTTAGATTGTCTCTTAGGTAGGGCCCAGATTTCCAAGAAATTGCAGGTTCTACAATTGTGGAAAGAACAAAAGTTAAAACGAGTACGATTATGTGGAATCATCTTCTCTGCTCTTTCCATGGGTGTGTGTGTGTGTGAAACCTTGCAGGAAGGGAAAGGTATGTGTGACCAGTCAAGGTCAGGAGAAGTTCAGAAATTCCTCAAATTGAAATATCCTAGAATACAGAATAACAGAGTTGGAAGGGACCTGTGATGTCTTCTAGTCCAACCCCCTGCTCAGCCAGGAAGCCCTATACCATTTTAGACAGATGGTTGTCTAATCTCTTCTTAAAAACTTCCAGTGTTGGAACATTCACAACTTTCGGTGGCAAGTCATTCCACTGAGTAATTGTTCTTTCAGGAAATTTCTCCTTAGTTCTAGGTTGCTTCTCTCCCTGATTCGTTTCCCTCCATTGCTTCTTGTCCTGCCTTCAGGTGCTTTGGAGAATAGGTTGACATCTTCTTTCTGGCAACCCCTTAGATATTGGAAGATATTGGATCTCCTTTACAGAACCTTGCAGATGGAGATCCATGCAAAAGATCCAGATTTTATTCCTGTGCAGTAAAGATTCTGCTTTTGCAGAATGTTCTTTCTTGGTTTTAAAATTACATTTGAATGTAATGTTGGGCGCAAAATCTGAGTTCATTCCTACGGGGGTCTCTCTGAAGCGTTTTGCTTTGTTGGTCTCTGTCAATCTTATAACATCTCTTATCTGCAATCAGCTCATTTACCGCAGGTATCCGAGGTGGCCTCTTCACCCTGATCTTTGCGAGACTGAATATCAGGCTCCGTAACAGACTCTTCCGGTCGCTAGTGGTGCAGGAAATGAGTTTCTTTGATGAAAATCTCACTGGTGAGTTTCTCTACCTTTTTGGTGAGGTCAGGAGTGGGGATCCCCTGCAAATATTGACCAATATTTGGGCAGAATCACTGATCAGGCTGCCTGGGAATTGTAGTTCAGGAGAATCTGTAGGCTGGTGGATTGAACACCAGTGTTTCTCACCTTTGGCAACTTTACAACACGTGGACTTCCACTCCCAGAATTCTCCAGCACTTAAAAGTTTCTGAAACTTGAGAATATTGGCTTCGTTGGTAAATCAGAGTCCTAATACGTCTTCAGTGCCGTTTTCTATAGGTTTTATTTTCTTGTTTATGTTGTCTTTTCCGCTGATCCTTTGTCCTCCTTCCTCTCTTGCAGGTGACATCATTTCCCGACTGACGTCAGACACAACCATTGTGAGCGACCTCGTCTCCCAAAACATCAACATCTTTCTGCGCAACCTGGTCAAAGCCACCGGGGTCATTGTTTTCATGTTTAGTCTCTCGTGGCAGCTCTCCTTGGTGACCTTCATGGGCTTCCCTATCATCATGCTGACGTCAGACGTTTATGGGAAATATTATAAGGTTGGTTTTATGGGGGTCTTACAATGATCCGATATGCCTTTAATCATTTGCAATGTTTGGGGGAAGGCCTCTTAAACCTTCTGTTGCTAGTTATGGTCAGGTGACTTGCCATATCTGAATGATCACATATTATTCAAATGTTTGTAGGCCAATGTTGAGTTCTTGTCAGGTTCCCCAAACTATGAAAGATGCGTCTTAACTCTCGTCCTCCCAATGAAGCTCTAAACTTTGCTGTCTCTTGGGCCTCTGGAATGCAGCCCAACCCTTCTGGGAATCCAGACGATGTTCCACCCCAGTTTTCTTCTCAAAGCCATATCTGGACCGGAATACTGATTGCAGATAGATGTATTTGTGTTTAGCATCTGGAACTCCCATGCGAGCTCCCAAATTTGAGGGCAGCTTGGAGAACTCTTGAAGTAGGACTTTTTCAGAGGTGACTCTTCTCCTTTCTTTTCACCAAGTAGAAGCTCTCCAAAGAAGTCCAGAACGCTTTGGCCAAGGCCAATAATACTGCCGAAGAAACCATCTCCGCTATGAGGACAGTCCGAAGTTTTGCCAACGAGGAGGCCGAGGCTGACGTCTACTGGGAGAAATTGCAGCAAGTCTACCAACTCAACAAAAAGGAGGCTATGGCTTATACGTACTACGTGTGGTCAAATGGAGTAGGTTGAAGCGGGTCCTCCTCTCTTCCGCTGACTTCCTTTTCAACAGAAATAACTAAGAGCTCTATTCCATGTTAGCTTAAAGTAGAGATGGAGGGCATGGTTTGTTTGGGTTTTTTTTGCTTTTTATCTTTTCCATCCTTTCTCCAACTGTGCTTTGGACACACAGTTAGAAAGATGAAGGGATTCCCAGTTGTATACCAAGAGCTAGATGTTTCTCTTAGGTCAAGAGTAAATAAGAACACATTTGCTGTGCGAAGTATTTCTTCAGAGTTGAGTTCACATCAGCAGCTGCCTGAACTCTCATGTGTCATTGCTAGCTTAGGAAAGTGCCGATAGAAGAGAATATTTGTAGCTCAGAGTTGAACTGTGGGGTTCTTGGTGCTCTCTGAGTTGCCTTGCAGACGTTTCATGACCAAGCTAGGTAACGTCATCAGTGCTGCTGATGGGAAAGTGTTTTGTATGTCTGAAGTAGACCAGCCTTGCCCAATTTGGTGCCCTCACGAGTTAAGTTGGAGTTCAGCTCCGAAGTTCTTGCTGTTACAAAGTTCAGGTGTTTATCCTTGATTCCAGCTCACCCTACTTATCGTTCAAGTGAGCATCTTATACTACGGAGGCCACCTGGTGATAACTGAGCAAATGACAAGTGGCAACTTGATATCCTTCATTATTTATGAATTTGTCTTGGGAGACTGCATGGAGGTAAGTTACACTTCTTAAACTGTCTCTGGGTTCTTATCTGAAAGGAATCACCGTCTCTGATCTCAGCTGAGCGTCTTTTAATACTTTCTCATCTGTACGAGCTGGGTTTCAGCCTGTCCATGGTTGAAGTTGTCTTGAAATATTTTTATAGAATTTTTCAAATAAGTCTGTCCCTAAGATCCTCCATAACACCCCGCTAAAAGCAGAGGTGTCTGATGGCATTTTAATTGTGGACTTACCTTTTTTCATGGGTTGGAACTGTTGCAGATTCTCAGCTGACGATCCGTCTGCAAGCTACAATTTAGAATTCTTCCAAGGTGCAGAAATATAAAATTTCTCTTATTCAGATTCTGTATTTCCTCGGACATCTTTCTTTTCAAATGCAGAACAATTGCTTCTTATAACCCCTATTGCATAGTGAGATTTTTCGTGAAATGACAGCACCTTCTAGTAATTTTCTTTCTTTCTCTCTTTTAGTCCATTGGTTCAGTTTACAGCGGCCTCATGCAGGGTGTGGGAGCTGCTGAAAAGGTATTTGAGTTCATAGACCGCCAACCCAAGATGTTGAACGATGGGACGCTGGCCCCTAGCCAGCTGGAAGGAAAATTGGAATTCAAGAATGTCACTTTTGCTTATCACACTCGTCCTTCATCTCAAGTCTTACAGGTAAGTGTCTCATACCTGTATATTTTTGGTCTGTATGGGCTACTCAAGGGTTCTCCTTCTGTCTTGTGGATTTTAGCAGTAGGAAGACTGGATAACAAAATAACATACGCTGTATGTTACTGTATGCAGAAGTTACAGTTCTTACCACTGTTTGGTCCTCATGAGGCTCACACACACATTTCATATGCTCCTTTCTTTCATTGGGTATAATTGGAGTAGCTGTTGGCTGCATTCACACAACACACTGTATATATGTTCCTTGGGACTTAGTGTGTTATGTGCACTCTGGGACTTTGTTTAATAAACTAAGCTTAAACCGTAGCTTAGCCAAAGTACATAAAACAGGTCTACCATTTTAGATAAACAGCAAAGATTTTCATTAGTCCAAAATTCCAGCTTTTTTCAAGCACACAAAATTCCAGATCTAAAGAAGAATGATGAAAAGAATATAAGTGCTAAACGTTGTGCTGTGGTTTTAAAACTACCCTTTCTCCATATTGGTTCTTTGGAGTTTTGGTGGGAACCAAGGAATGTCGTTTCAAGTGGCTTCTAGCTCTTAGCGCATACCTGCATCGGAAAGGTAACTCAAAAAAACTGGCAAGTCATAGATGAGAGATGATGATGATGATGATGATGATGATGATGATGATGATGATGATGATGATGATGATGATGATGATGATGATCTGTTTTTCTTGTAGGATGTCTCCTTCACTCTCCATCCTGGGAAGGTGACCGCGCTGGTGGGTCCTTCAGGCAGCGGGAAGAGTTCTTGCGTCAACATCATAGAGAACTTCTACCCTCTTCAAGAGGGCCAGGTTCTTCTGGATGGGCAACCTATCGATACGTATCAACACAAGTATCTTCACTCGGTGGTATGAATCGCCAGTAGCTGGGTCCCTAGCTTTGACTGAGTATGACCAGATGAAGTTTCCAAGAAAAAAAAGCATCCTAGCCCTTCAAGTTGTGGAGATAGATTTGCAAGTACTTGTGATGAAATCCCCACGGATGATTTAGGCTTCTAACAAGTCTCATTTCTCCCTGTAGCTCACAGTTATCAAGTTCTATTGGTTAAATAAAAACAATCCTTTCTTTCTTTCAACTGGAAAGTGCGTAAAGTTTGAAGAGCTCATCTTGGGATTCCCAAAATGGAGAGAACCAGTTCCTTGATTGATTGGTTCAACATCATATTCAGGGAAATACAGGTAGTCCTCAACTTACAATGGTTTGTTTAGTGACTCTTCGAAGTTACAACGGCATTGAAAAAAGTGACTTATGACTGTTTTTTTACACGACCGTTGCAGCATCCCCATGTTGCGGGATTAAAATTCGGCCGCTTGGCAACTGGCTTATATTTATGACAGTTGCACTGTCCTGGGATCATGTGATCTCCTTTGGTGACTCTCTGGCAAGCCAAGTCCACGGGGAAGCAAGATTTCACTTAACAACCATGTCGCTAACTGAACCACTGCAGCAAATCCCTTAACAACAATCCCTTAGCAAGAAAGGTTGCAAAACAGAGCAAAATTCACTTGACAGATGTCTCGCTGAGCAGCGGAAATGTTGGGCTCCATTGCGGTTGTAAGTCGAGGACTACCTGTAGATACAAGAGAAGAGAGTTTCAGAAGAGTGATAAGGGTGGATATAAGCAGCTGTGTCATTCAGCAAGACACGTTACGTCGCGTAATTTCCATCATTCATTTGCTTTGGCAATATAAGCCTGTGAGTGATGATATCATCAGTCAATTTCTTCACTGGTTCTTCTCTTCCTCTCTGCTGAACCTCTTCTTAGATCTCCCTGGTGAGCCAAGAGCCGGTCCTCTTTGCCCGATCCATTGCAAAAAACATCTCTTACGGTTTGGATTCAGGCCCGCACGAAGTAGTTGCTCAAGCTGCCCAAAATGCCAACGCCCACACCTTTATCATGGAATTGCAAGATGGCTATCACACAGGTAGGGTTTGACACCACAATCCTCTTTGCAGCAAATTAATCAGCTCTGAAATCGGGGCCCTTCGCGCCACCTTAAGAGGCATATTAGATTTCATTTGTTGAAGTCAGGTTGACAGGACGGCTTGTAAACATGTCCTGCAGATTTTACTATTCTGTTCCCGCCGCCCCCGCCCCCTCTTTGTTTCCTTCCTCCTGCAGAAGCTGGGGAGAAGGGAACGCAACTGTCCGGTGGTCAGAAGCAGAGAGTGGCTATCGCGAGAGCTTTAATCAGAAACCCACCGATCCTGATTTTGGACGAAGCTACAAGTGCTTTAGATGCAGAGAGTGAACATGCGGTGAGCAAGACGGGGTTTCCTGTTCAGACTTCCTGAATCTTCAGCAGAATTTGTTGTTAGCGAAGATGTCTTCTGCGAACAAACAGAGATTCTATCTTTTAAGTCAGTGTTTCTGAACCCCAGAATTCCCCAGCCACGTCTCATTGCCAACTTTAACTGAAGATTCTCAATTAAATCCTTGAGAAAAATCTAAATAAAAACCAAGATAAGAGCCAAAGGTTAGGCTTACCCAAGAGACACATTTTCGGGGTTTCCCCAAAACATTGAAAACAGGCTGGGTTTATACAAGCCCACCATCAAATTATCAAAATTAACCCCCAGCTAAACTTGAGCTTCACGGGTGATCACAGCTCTTAACTTGATGAAACATGGTTTGAACATAGCTATATTATTAATAAGGACTTGAGGGGTTTTCATTTAAACTTGCTCTGTTCCTGTTAGTCCTGTTTCGGAGTAGATCGGAAGCTCTCATGAGTGAATAGATTGACTATTTTCCTGCCTGATTTGGGGAGAGTGTTTTAGGTGATGGGATGCATTGGCCAGAAAAGCGGGGATGTCTTTTTCTTGATGTAAGCCATCTTTGTTCTTCTTGGCAGATTCAGAAAGCTATTTATGGACATGTGCAGAATCACACGGTTCTGGTCATCGCCCATCGACTGAGCACTGTGGAAAAGGCACACCACATCATTGTTCTCGACAAGGGCCGTGTGGTACAACAAGGGACGCATCAGCAGCTTATGGAAGAAGGCGGCCTTTATCAGAAGCTAGTGCAAAGACAGATTCTTGGCCGTGAAACAGGCATGGGGGACAGCTGTCCAGTGGATGGTGGCTTGGCTAACATCCAGAGAGGTTCTCCCAAGACAGGATTGACAGAAGAAGTAAAGAAGGGACACCACACCTGCTGAGCTTGAAGATGCTCAACTGGACCGTCCGACTGCCAACTGATCCCAGAAGCGAATGTAACAAGGGTTCCCATCAAACCCCAGATGGAAGAATTGTCATCTTTCACAGAGCTTCCCTGGTCTTCCTTACCTTGAGGGTGGCTAATTACAACCCTAAGCAGTTGTCCAACCTGAATTATTCCCAGGAGATAGCTGTAGAAGAGAAAGAAATCCATATGCAAGTCTCTTAACGGGCTGTGTCTTCTTCCCTCCCTCGGATACCCCTTGCAAACTTTGCTCTTACTTATAAATGGGCATGGTCTTCAGAGGCCATGGAAGAAGAAGGATCTTCGACGGATCTCCAAAATGCATCACCACTATGGGCCGGGATGGAAAGAAGGTGCTTGGGATTGGCCTTGAAGCTGGTCACTGGTGCCTACAGATTTGCTTTGCGCTTCCGTGAAAGTTGAACTGGACCGCCAGATCTAATGCACTTTCCACAGGGAGCTTGGCTCATCTGGAATTTAGAACATCTGGATGTGTACATGTTGTAGTCCAGGTCAATGGTTCTCCGGGTATCTCTGTCGAAGTGTGGTACTCTACATGCTGGGATCGTCACAAGCTGCGTATGCATGAAGGTTTTCTTAACAAAACCAGCGCTGTTTCAGTTGGGCAGGGGTTATTTCCGATTGCTCTCAGAGGTAGTAGTAGCAGCATCCCCAATGGCATTGCAATAAAACTTCCGGCCATAACAACAGAGGAGCAAGAGGATTGCATTGTGGTCTGCAGTACATACCTGGATGACAGTAAAGGTAGAGAAGAGTAATTCCCCTTGGTTAGGGGAAATGGGCAGTTTTATTGCAGTTGGAATTATTTACCGTACATTTTTATCGCTGGTATGCAGTTGCACACAATCTGGGTTGGGCACCTGAATATCCCAACTAGCAAGTCAGCTCTGTTTGCAAACTATTTATTTCTCTAGAACAAAGGTTTTTGTTTTCATTCTTCTTCTTTTTTGTTTTAATGCCTAAAATCAGAGACTTCAGTTTTAAAATACGCCCATTCTGCTAGGGAACATTTCCTGCCAAATTTTATGTTAAAAGATATGGATTCTGCTAGAAGTTACAAATATTGAGGGTTATAGTTATTTTGTTAATTAGTTAATCATCAAGTACCAGTTCTCCGAATTATTTTGATGGGTTTGTTGTGTTCACTCTGACAAGGAAAGGAAATTTGACCTATTTTGATCTATGACTTTTACAGCTGGATAAATATTAGAGTTCTCAGCCAAATATGTGCTTTAAAAAAACAAAACTGTGAATTGAGATTGAACAATTACCCGCAACCCTTAATCTTAGCAATTTTGAAAAGGTAATTTGTTCTCTCTGGGTAGCCTTTCCAGTTGCACTTGGTTGTAAAATGACTCATGCACTTTATCAAATTTTAATTACTTTCTGATACTTCGATGGGCAGATGTTTGTTGTTTGCAATGTTTAAAAAAAGTGTCTAATATTTTAGCAATATTTTACAAGTACTTCACTAAATTAAACAAAAAAAACCTACCTCTGATATTCTACTTTTAGTGTGTGTGTGTGTCTTCAAGAATCTGTCCCAAACAGCTTTTCATTGGTAGAGTCATCTCAGAGAGATAGCAAATGTTTGTTGATTAACAACAACAAAGAGTTAATCCCTTTAATGTAATATTTGTTTATGCTGTGCTGGTGAAAAACTTTTTTTTTCCTGATAAAGTTCTTCCCAACTTTGCTTTGCATAGTGAAGTTAATCTATTGCTTCCGTTACTCAAGTTAGCATGGCCAGTGGTCCGTAACAATGCAAGTTATGGGCAGTGATACCGTAAGTCCAATGGATGAGAAGGACAAAGACTTGGCTTCCTTACATTCTCTTTTGTTCTCTGGTGTTAGTTGCAAATCATTTCCTTGACTTGGTTGGCATCATTGTGAAATTTGTTTTTATGCTGGTTTCTACAACCCGGTCTTCACCCAACTTTTTATGCTCCCCCTTACTCAAAGATTTGGTACTTTATGTACAGCTTTTGCTGATTCATGTACAATTGCACCAGCAAGAACACGGTTGGGCAATAAAGTTTGCTGAGTAAAGCATACAAGGATTTATGAGAATTTGAACCGGTTGTGAGATTTTTAATCAGCTGTTTGAAGAGAAGGTTAAAGGCTTCCTCGGAGTATAGGTCATCCTTGACTTCACGACCAAAATTGGGACCAGAATTTCCGTTGCTAAGCAAGGCAGTTAAGGGAGTCCTGTGTGATTTTAAGAGCTTTTTACCACAGTTGCTAAGCGAGTGCATCTCCCGTCATTAAGTGTATTTAGCTTCCTCCCATTGCCTTTGCTCAGGTGTCACTTGCCAAGCCTCTGAATTTGGATCATAGGCCCATGGGGATGCTGGAAAGATCATAAACCAGGGACCGTATATCACTTTTTTTTAGTGCCGTTGTAACTTTGAACAGTTGCTAAACGAACACAACTGTTCGTCAAGGATTATTCGAAGGCTTGCGCATTAAATTCTGTATGAACTTTCCAGTAGCAGATGACTATTGTCATACATTCAGCTCGGAAGAAGTGGGTGTGCATCCTGAAAGCACAATTACAAATAAATCAGGTCAAACGTCTCCTCCTATTGCAGGAATTATTCAAAGAGGATGGGTGCCAACTCTTTGCAATTAAGAAAATTAAATAATCATGACAGGTTTAAAGTGAATCCTGGATGTATGTACCTAGGCACTGGCACACCTCAACTTGAGGATTTCATGGACCATGAGAAGGATTCCATATTGGAAGCAGGAAGCCGGGGAGAACGATGCCGTTAAATTGTATTAATAATTCAGTAGCTCCAAATCTGATAGGGTAATTGAACACATTCCATTCAATGCATAGATGTGTGACTTTATTAAAAAGAAGAGGTGGCCGGTCTCTGAACTTCAGATCCAAGATGATGTTTTATGCTCAGCCCAAGAACAAATGCTACTAAAATAACAATCTTTTCTCCTCGGGGTAGAGAGAAATTGTTCCAAGGAAGAAGGATTTTTCTTCTTGCAGAAGAAAAATTGCAAGCTCAAATCTTCCTCCAATACTAAGGAAGCTGGAAGAAATGTCGAACTGTTACCGAATTGTTCGACAACAATGCTAATTCTTGGGTTGTTTTCCTCCTATATTTAGATCGCACTAATTATAACCTTCGGAAGAGGGAAAGGAATGGATTTTTCTTTGACCTGCAAAATGCCAAACTTCAAACCAGGAAATCAGGGCTGAAAACAAAACCCCGATCAGCTGGGCTATTGTTGACATGTCCGCATTGTTGACATATTCAGCTTAGCAAGGCTTCCCCCAGCAACGGAGAAGGCACACCTTGAGTTGTGCAATGCCGGGTTATCATTTAAACCTTGTCCTTGAAGTTGTTTAGAAATTTTAGCTTGGAAAGAGCGAAGACCACAACTGTACTTAAAAATGCAGGTCTCTTTTAAGGTTAAAAAAAGACATTCTCCCCTATGAGAATGCAGATGAATGCTCCAATTAGGAGACCTACAGATTGTAACCACACAAATCAAAGTTTTCAAGCATTCTGATTATTGTATTGGTTTTCATGGGTGATTGTCCACTGGATGCATCCTAGGTAGTACCTTTCTTGTCTATCGCTTTATCTTAAAAGCACATAAGTTAGCAAAATACACAGGGGCTATTTCTTCAAGGTTCAAAAGACTTGCCTTAACAATTACCTCAAGGATTCTGTTATGCAAGTTCAAAAATACGTTTTAAGTGTTTGTATCAAAAGTAACTTTCAAAAGCATACAACTTGTGTACGAAACATGAGCGTAAACATTCATCTCAAGTTACACCATTAAAATATGAAATTTCCAATCATTAAATCATAGGGAAAACATGGAAAATAAAGCTGATAAATGAGCATATGCAGTCCAGATTTTTGAAATGGAGCTCCCATTGGTAAAATGCTGAAAAAGCTGAATATTTAGTCAACACGGTCAGATGCTCATAAAAAAAATGATCTGATTCTCAAATCAGTTCTGCCACCTCCAAATATAAATCATCAAATTGCATTCCTGGAGGTGGGAAAGCCTCACTTTAACCTTGCTAACATTTCTGCAAAAATGTTGCATGCACAAAATGCTAAATGCTACCCTGGTCATCCCGGCAAACGTCTGTTCTATGCATGTATGCAATTAAAAAAAAACAACTCCATGTTTTTTTGTTATATTTTTAAAAGAAGCATCAGCCATAAAGATTTCCCAGCAGACAATAGGAACAGGGTGAAAACGAATTCCAGGCGGAAAGATTGATGCAGGGAATTGCTAATGCAAATTCATCTTCTATTACATCAGGAATTATCAGTCCCATCCCAGCTGCCACTTTTCCCATCCTTGGCGCTGGGATTAAATTAGTTTTCTGATTGCAAACAATCCATTTTCCTATGGGGTTTTTGGTGTTTTTGTTTTTGGGTGGTTGTTGACAAGAGGAAAAAAAGGAAAAAAAAAGCATTAGACTTTCTTCCAGTTGCCTCATTGTCCAAGGACAAAGATGTGCATATTTTTCAAATTTGGCCCCTTTTTAAGTGGGTCCTTAATATTTGTTTTTACTCTTAATTATATAATCATTATCTTACTTATGTAGATGGCGGACAGCAAATAAATTTAATATTCCCCCCTCTTCCCCCCCAAGAAAACATGGTCCTTCGTGCATCTGTGACTCTCTGGGCAGCTGAGAATTAAAATGACGACTTTCTTATATTAAGGACAGTGCTGTGAATAACTTATTTATTTACATACATAACTTTATCATTTTTATTTATTTATTTGTACCCTACTGCAGCAATGGGCCAAGGGAGAGAGAGGCTGGATAGGAAACCAGGGACAATCACTACATCCAGGCAAACAAGCCTAAATAAACAAAATGCATTTAAAAGTAAAAAAAAAACCCCAAAGTTTCTTTTAATCATGATTTAAGTTTCAAGCAGGCGGGAAAAGCGCTTCTCCTAAGCTTTGCCTTCAGCGCCCTTCCCGCTACTTTTGACTTTCGGGGAGGGGGGGGGGAGGGTGAGAGGCGCGATGACGTCATCCATCCATCTCTCCTCCCTCTCGCTCCCTTTCCTACCTGGTGGCGAGAGGGCGGAGGGAGGGGGCCGGGAAGAGCGGCAGCAGCACTTCCGGTGGAGCGGCGGGAGGGGCGGGCACAGCCGCCGCTGCCGCCAGGGCAGAGCTGCGGAGGGCGGCGAGCGGAGCGGACGCGTTTTTCTCGTCCTCCTCCTCCTCCTCCTCTTCCTCTTCCTCTTCGTCCTCCTCTTCCTCGCCCGACATGGCGGTGGACGCCAGCCGGTTGCAGGCCCTGAGCCTTCACCAGCTCAACGAGCTCCTGGAAGATGAGGAGCAGCTCCAGAACATGGCCCTGGAGATGGAGGAGGTAGGACGGGCGGGGAGCCTCCCCCCCCCAGGAGAAGCCATGAAAGGGTGGGGGGGGGTCCCTAGGGGGAGAATTGAGGAAAGGGAGACCCCCAAGAGGGAGGGTTGGGGAGGCCCCAAAGGGGAGAATTGGGGGTGGGGAAGGCAGGCGAGGCAGAGACTCTGCTTTCCTTGCAAGGGACGGGACTTAAAGGAAAGATCCTGAAAATGATTCACAGCTGATT
>JANHFL010002497.1:140575-153680 GCA_032468155.1 Oxyrhabdium leporinum | reverse complement strand
AACATCCTGCAAAGTCTTTTTTCTTCTCTCTCTCTCTCTCTCTCTCTCCCTCCCTCCCTCCCCACTCTGCCTCTCTCTCTCTCTCTCACACACACACACACACACACACACAATTTTTTACTAAAATGGGTTGCAGAATTTATTCATTTCTTCATTATTTGCTTTTCTAAGGATAGTGGTGATGTTATTGGGAAAATATATTATTAACCTTAAAATTTTATCTTTTTTTAAAGTAAACAGTTAGAAGCAAGGGTTCTGTTTCTGAACACAAGGAGGAATCAGCAAAGGGCAGAAGTCTGAAATAAAAGAAACGTGTCCTTACCTAAAGGGTAATCAAAGTAAAAAGGTGGAAAAAAGAGACATAATTCTGAACAACAGATTTTCTACTTAATAGCACTATTAGAGGTATTAAATAATAATCACTGACAGCAATTTACAGTATATATCACGCCAAGGTACCTTGTATTATTGTCCCCTGTGTCATTTTAAAATTGTCCAATGCACAGAAATTATTCTGGCAACGGGACAAAAAATAAAATCCTGTTAGCCTTTCTTGTCAGCACATGATTCCTGATCAGTAAAGTTCACCTGAGGCATTTGAAGTGATGACAAGTCAGATTATGGCATAAAAATTCCTCATGCCTTCTTTTGTTATCAACAGTATAATTATGTCTCAACAAAAGGATTTAATCTAAAGCTGTGGAGAGTCAGAGAGTTAATTATTTTAAGCAAGAATCCAGTTAGTGTATTATCGAAGTATAATGCTCCAGGCTGCCATAAAGGCATGAGTTGGAAACATGGCAATGGTATATTACCCACCTCAGACTAAGACTGTTCTAGAAGTAAAACTCCTCTGCATAATGACAGACCTTCTCAAACAGCCTTCTCCTACTAAGTAACCATCAGTCCCAGTCAATGTGGAAACTGCTTTTTTAAACACATGTCTACTCTTTCTAAAGATAAAATGTTTTCCAGTCAAATAATGTGTTTACAAACACCACCACCACACCTCGAATGAATAGCTGCCTTTATCATTAAATACCTATCAGAAGGAGCTCTGGTGATGCAGTGGTCAGACTGCAGTATTGCAGGTAGACATACAGCCCTGAGTTTGATCCTGACTGAGGCCAGTAAAATGAGGACCCAGATTGTTGAGGGCAATATGCTGATACTGTAAACCACTCAGAAAGTGCTGTAACACAGTATTGAGCAGAATATAAGTGTTATTGCTATCAATGGCTGTTCTTTCTCCTTTCCCTGTGGATTAGAGAATTATTGGGAAAGACCAGCTGATATGCCCAGGGATGGTAGGAGCTTACCACTCATCTTCATATTATTCCCTAGCCCTCCACCTGGTACCCACTTATCACTCCTATTGCAGATCAATGGTAATTCCAGGTTAAGACGACTGAAAAAGCCAGATTGGTTTTTAAGAAATAACAAAGAAAAGCTACATTTGTGCCAAGTCTGAAGCACTGTTGACTCATTTTGAAAGCATGTACAAAAATTGTACATCTTTAACAGTCCTTCTTTGCTTATTCTTAGTCACGCCTCATCCTTTTAGTAACAAGGCTTTTGCTGAGTGAGGTCTGTAAGAATGTTAATCTTAAAAGCAAACAGAGCTCTACTTGTGGTTGGAAAAGTGGTTCCCCATGCAATGTTTGCATCTGAAAAAAAGCACAGTAATGCTACACATACAATAAGGCATCTAGGAAACCTAGAAGGCCATTCATCAAAATACAACCTCATCAGGGGTTACCAGATATCCAGGAAAAAGAGGACATGTTTTGCTCTGTGTTCTCATCTCATGTCCAGCTTTGTGAGTTCCTTGGTTACTTTTATTTTGGACTGTTTCACAGCAGTAATCATTTAAACTTTTCTGTATTGTGATCTTTCAAATTGACTTCTACTTTCTTTCCCTCATCCATTGACAGATTGATAACCCAGATCTACCTTATTTATTTTCTGATTCCAGCAATCAGCTTCAATCCAGTCCCTTCAAATGAATGGTCACTGTAGTCTGTAGATCACATGATTCACTATACATTTCTGTGGTGAAATTTGAAAAGCAGGTCATCAATTCTATATTATCACTAATCTATGTACTTGAAAATACAGATTTTTTGGAAAAATATTGCAGTTGAAAATCTAGTCTGTCTAATGCTCAAAAAAATGTCAATATATATGTATATTGAAGTACTTTGTAGTTTTTTTGTTATGGTTTTTGTCACAGAGGCCAAGAAAGTGAGTATGTCCTTCCCCCACCCCTTTGTCATACTTCCTAATTGCCTATGTGTTTCTTTGCCTATTCAAATATCTGGTAATCCTAACCTCATCCTACATTTAACATGCCTTCATCCTGAAAGCATTTGCGGTGGAGAAAAAGCATAACTCAGAGAATATAATAAAGCTTAATAAATGTGACTGCAGAGCTCCAAGTTGACTTGATATTTGTTCTCAGGTTACCTTACTAAACAAAAAGAACTGCATCTACCATAAAATACTATCTGTAAATGGGACATGCACAGTTTCTTGATTAAATGTAATGGTAGCTGGAATGTGTGCAACAAATACTGTGAAGTAAAAGACCAAGAGTTATAAACCTATATAGAGTTTGGAGAATAAATTGGCACAGTAACTGGATGGACCCACTAGAAATGAAGGCCTGATTTTTTTTTTAAATTTCTTGTGTATTGACATAATGCATACAGCTCAATAATTTTTGGTGAGGTGTCAAAAATGAAGCCTCTTTCTCTTTCTCCACTTTGCAAACAATAGTCCTAAATGCATTCAAAAATCAATGCTCACATTAGCTGCTTACGCTGAAGTTGGTTAATAAGGAATTAGTAAGCTTCAAGATTTCACTGTGAAAACTTCAGAGCACATAGATCTGTGAATTCAGTATAGGTAGTCCTTGATTTACAACAGCTTACTTAGTGACTGTTCAAAGTTACAACGGAACTGAAAATAGTCACTTATGACCATTTTTCACACTTACGACTATAGCAGCATTCCCATGGTCACATGATCAAAATTCAGACATTTGGCAACTGACTCATATTTATGATGGCTGCAATGCCCCAGGGTCATGTGATTCCCTTTTGTGAGCTTCTGACAAGCAAAGTCAATGGGGAAGCCAGATTCACTTAAGAACCATATTACTAATTTAACAACTGCAGTGATTCACTTAACAACTGTGGAAAGAAAAGTCATATAATGGGGGAAAAACTCACTTAACAAATGTCTCACTTAACAACATAAATTTTGGGCTCAATTGTGGTCTTAGGTCCAGGTGTCAGCCTTGTAAGCCATAATTGCGAGGCCTCTGCGGCTGCGACATAATAGCACATGGGAACCAGGGAGGGGGGTTATTCTCATACACTTAGAGGGGTTAGTAGACAAAACAAAATTCCTTCCAATAGAGTCAAGGCCATCCAGACCAGCACCTGGAAGAGGAGTGTCAAGAGGAGAGAGGAAGTTGGGTTCGAAAAGGGATTGAGGAATGTGACATGTGATGATGGCTTAGAGGTGGATCTATGAATTCCTTAGGGTGGAGAAAAACCTGGGACTTCAGATTCAGGTTTTTCCCAGATGTACCAACATGGTTTCTTTAATAAATTCTTAATTGGATATAATTGTGTCTGAGTGCTGAATGGACTATCGGAACTTAGATGGAACCCTGACACCAGAGCTACCTGTACTAGTATTCTAAAATCAAATCCATTACAAAGATAATTACCTGCCTAATGATCTTGTCATCACCACTTATAACAAGGCAAAGGATATTTTACTGAATTAATGAAAAGTACAAGTGCTAATGCTCAGCTGCAATCATACACAAGCTCTCTAGCTGGGGATGACTTGTGTTATATTTGGATTTCAATTTCAGTAAGTCCATTCACACCTTAGCCACCCAGTGTACACATATGTTTGCTTGGATGGCTTGTAAACCATGCACTAAAGCCACAAAACTCTAAAACAGAACTGAGCTCAACGAAAAGCAACAGAAATACAGTAGGAGTTTGGTATCAACATCTCCACCCAAACATCTATGGCAGTTGCTCAGATTTTTCACCTCTCCATCACAAGTTTTAATCATCTAGAAGAAAATTCAGTTTAAGGCTCAAAAAGACAATAGTAATATTCACCTCTCCATAAGTTCTGAAAGACAGCCAGTTTGATGTAGTGGATAACACACTATACTAGAAACTAGTAGGCTGTGAGTTCTAGTCCTGTCTTAGGCACAAAATCATCTGGGTGAACTTGGACCAGTCACTCTCAGCCCGAGGAAGAAAGCAACAGCAAATCCCTTCTGAAAATGTTGCCAAGAAAAGTGGGCAGATAAAACAGGGGTCTAACTTTGATTAAAGCTACTTTATAAGTGCAACTTCTCCTTAACCAAATATTTTCTGTGTCTAGAAAATGTATTTTATTTTATGCAGAACACAAGTACCTACAGGCAAGGATGATTTGAAATAGACTTTATCAAAACTATCACTGTTGTGCGAAGACTGCAGGTATGTCAGTCTGGTTCACTTTGACCTGTTTCTGTGGAATCCAAAAGATAGTTGAGTGAGATTATAGGGAGATTAAAAGCAACCAGTCTACATGTTGGAACTAGCTTTTCGTTTCTGAGCATTGTGATGAAAGACATTCAAGTTAATTTCTCCACGTTCTTCTTGACTAGGGAAGGGGATATTGAATTGCTAACAGTTAGGACCCTGTTAGCTGTCCACACATGGATTTCTTTTTTGGAAGTGGAACTGATCTATTCAAAACAACCTACAATGTGCTTAGGCAGACCTGCAAAAAGCATCTACATTTACAGTGAACTTTCTAATCCAATTTTATCTACCCAATCCTGCCAGGAGCTATCCCAGAGGGTCAAATTGTCCCTTGGCTCTGCAAGAATAAGCACTTTTTATGGCAGGGTTTGGAGAATGAATGTGATATGTTCTGAATGCAAAATTTGTATTCTGTCACAAATACAAGGGCATAACCTCTCACAACAGTGACAATATGATATCATTCCTATCACCCTTGCTTATGGCAGAGCATGGATCTGTAGCCTCATTTCTAATAGAATAACAGAGTTGGAAGGGATCCTGAAGGTCTTCCAGTCCCACGCCCTGCTCAAGCAGGAAACCCTATAACTTTTGAGACAAATGGTTGTCCAATCTCTTCTTAAAAACCTCCAGAGCACCCACAACTTCTGGAGGCAAGTCATTCCACTGATTAATTTTCCTAACTGACCAGAAATTGAACTATTGTTGCAATTACATTTTCCCTCTTGTTGAATTTTTAGAGCTTTTCAAGGTTTTAGGGCTTAGACTTTATCTGTTTCAAGACATGCAAGTTTCATTACTTTCTTCAAATTTTTATGGGGGATAAACCACAGGACATAAATTACCATGAGAAGTTACTCACAACTGGTACATCAAATGAATGTGCTGTCCCCTATTCCTCAACTTAGGAGCTGTGAGTTCAAAAGGGCTTCCAAACTGTACACCAAAATTCATCCAATTTCCTCCAAACAAAGAAAATGTACTAATACCAACTCTTCAAGTAACAAATAGAAACAATTTTCCCTATCCTGGAGCAAAAAAAAGCAATGCAGTAACATTGTATATAAGTGATACTCTGGATAATATATAATTATTGTCAATTTTGCATAGGATGCATATCATGGGATTGTTTCTTAAATACTCTTTTGCTATAGTGACTTTAATAGGATGGCTTATCAATAGAAGAGATCTTTTAATAATGGTATTTCCCTAGTGTCTGCTTTATAATTATAAAAGTATTTAATTGAGCACTATCTCAGATTGTAATTACTCTTCATTTCCACAGCACTCTGAATATCCAGGGTTCATTAAAACTGTCAGGGTAATAATGATTTAATAGCTCACTAGCTGCTGTAAGGTTGTAATGATGTAATACTATAATGTAATGATGATGCAATGGTAGCAATGAGTCAGCAGGGTTATTGGACTGCTACCACTTTAAGGAGCTGTAATATATGAGACATCCTGTGAGGGCGTATCTCTGTCTCCATGTGTGCTTCTGTGGTGTAGTTGGCTACTGATTGCTCCTGTATTCAAGGCCTGTTGAAAAGTACTTGTATGTATATATGCTTTTAGGGATAAAAACAACTATTTGTAAATACAAACCTGTGTGCTGTATTTGCTCCTGCGTTGTCTCACCTAGTCACACTGTGTGCACTCTGACAAAAACCTTATTGAAAAACAAAAAGGCACTTACTTTTACTGTATCCTTTAAAATGTTCCTGGCTTTTACAAAATAATCAGAATCTTGATCTCTCTTTATTGCTAAGGCCTCAGATATATGTGGAAAAGAGCCACCAAGTACAAAACATTTTCACAATACATATTGATGTATGAAATCTTTCAAATCTCTGATTGCCTGAACTGAATACTGATTGTATGATACTATATGGGAGTTTATTGAGAAAATGTTTTCTGAACAAAAGAACTTTTTGGTTTTTAGTATAGAAAAAAACAGGCTCAGTCTAAATGTTCTCGTATGCGTTGAATTATTGTTTAATTTACACCTTTTCAGTTGTTTTTTGTAAATTGGCTTAAGCACAATGTATGATGGCATCTGCAGTGATTGGTAAGAAACAAAGGGAAATTATTCTGACCCTCTAGATAACAGGACCTGGACCTGCCAGCAATGTTATCAACCAATAAGACACTAAGATATTTCCAGGGTTATTACATAAGGCAAGAGCATTAATATAAGCATTAATATGCTTAAAACTGTACATAACATGAACCTAATTGTTAAATATGTTAATCTTTCCATCACAGCTAATTGGTTCATACATAGAAGAAATGGATCGTTTCCAAATGTTAAGAGAGAATTATTAGAAATGAGGTGAGAACTCAAATTAGGACTTTAGGTTAACATTTTTTCTTTGACGTAGTCACTTTCTGGTCATTGTAGGCATGTTTGTTCAATCAACTTTAAAGAGTTCAATGCCTCTTGACATCACTGAATCCTGCTGATTTATATCAAGTCAGCCTCCTTTGATGAAAAGGTTAACAATTATGCTACCACATCTAAGTGCTGTCTGTTCCCACTTATAATTAACTCACATAAGAATAAAGGTGTAGTTAACCTAGAAAATAGCAGGGGAGAGAGGCATTAAGGACAAAGCACCACTGGAAACTAAAATGTGACTAAGCTGGTAGCCATGTGTGGTATATATCAGATCGTTTTCTTTTATTTTCAGTATCTATTCACTCACTGCTCTGTTTTGGACAATAGACCAATCAATTCAATTATTCAAAGCTTTAAGGAAAATAAAGAAAGACATTTGGTTTGTATAAAGACATCAATGGTCTTGTCGAAATTCTCAAGATTTTAAGGAGAAGCGCACACTCACTGAACCAGTTGTGAAACCGGTTGCAATGCAACATTGGTGGGCATGGTCAACTCGATGTCACTCACTCCCACCCAGCCACATGGCCCCCTAGTCACGCCGACCCAGCCACAAAACCCTTCTCTCTGTATCTCTCTCTGTCTCTCTCTCCCCCTCTCCCCCTTCTCTGTGTCTCTCTCCCACTCTCTGTGTCTCTCTAGGTCATTCTCTCTCTCTCTCTCTCCCTCTCTATCTCTCTCCCCCTCTCTCCCACTTCTCTCTGTATCTCTCTCTGTGTGTATCTCTCTCCCCCTCTCTCTTCCCCCCTCCCCTCTCTGTATCTCTCTTCCCCCTTCTCTCTCTGTATCTCTCTCTCTCTCTGTGTATGCCTCTCTCTCTCTCCCATCTCCCCCTCCCCCTCCCCCTCCATCTCTCTCTCTCTCTCTCTCTCTCTCTCTCTGTCTTTGTGGGGGGAACCACAGCTGGGCCAGATTTCCAAAAAGAAGAAATAAAAGGAGTAGTGAAGAGCCCCAAGGAGAGCTTGCTGGCTTGGCCCAGCTTCGGCTTTCTGAGAGAGAGAGAGAAGAGATGCAGAGAGATAGAGAGAGAGAGAGAGAGAGACAGAGACAGAGAGACAGAGAGACAGAGACAGAGACAGAGACAGAGACAGAGACAGAGACAGAGAGAGGGGGAGACCAGCTGACTGGCTTTCTCCGAACCTGATCCCCGAGGTGGGCATGTGAGATTTGGTGAGGTCAGCTCCCCTTTCTTTCTGCCCTGAGCTTCTTAAAGCCATGGCTGGGCACTGCAGGCCATTCCCCCTTTCTAACGTCCCCTTCTCCCGGATCCCATTCCCTACGGTGCGAAGCCAGTGTTGTCGGAAGAAAAGAACTGGGGCGGGTCCCTGTGTTTTTATTCTCTCTGCAAGATTAGTTGGGGAAAAAAAATGTATGGAGAGTCTTTGTATTTCCTAGTCTGATCCCATCTTTTTTTTTCCCCCAACGCTTGCTATTCACAGGGAAACAAATACTCCCCTGCCTAATGAGGCTCTCCTGCTTCTATCATCCTGGCGTTATTCACTCTGTATTATTACGCCACTCACAAAGGGTTTGTTGTGGTGGCTGTGTGAGAGGGACTGGGGAGGGGAGTTACCTGGAAACCAGGTCATGCTGATAAAACGTCCGTGCTTTTCGAGTATCTCAGAAAGAGCATGCCTTTGCAAAGAGTAGAATGACAGAGTTGGAAGGGACCTCGGAGGTCTTCTAGTCCAACCCCCTGCTCAAGCAGGAGGCCCTATAGCAATTCAGACAAACGGTTGTCCAATTTCTTCTTAAAAACATCAACTCCTGTCTCAGAACATCCACGCTGGTCATACATTGTTAGACCCTCCTGTCTGAGTGGCCAACTCTCTAAGTTAAGGTTGAGCAGCTTATCTGGAGTAGCACCACTTTTTTTAGCCAATGGATTGCAAGAAGGATGAAGGATAGGTGAGCGATAAGATAGATGATGGACAATAGAAACGCAACACCCGAAATCAAGCAAAGAGAAGAAATAAAACATACTGTCATTCATTCTTGTCTTAGTGTCTGGAGATGTGATGGCTGTTACAGGAGTACCAAAACCACATAACTAGAAGATTTTTTTTCTCGAAGTAAAACAAAAACCCGGCATTGGATGTATGGGGTTTTAGTGGCAAATGAACACACCAGCAATTTCAAGAGTGAATCGGTGAAACTTAAAGTATTTCCAAGAATATCACGAGGGAGATATTTGCATGTACTAAATTGCTTGATGGCACTTTGAAACTTGCTGGCAGAAGTAGCGCATTTGATATCCAGAAATTCAGAGGGAGTTTAATAGTCAATCAAGAACTATACAGGAATCCCTGGAGAATGCAGGAGACAATTGCTTAAAAGTAAGAGTGTGTACTTTTCAAGTTGGTTTCAGTTTGATTGAATAAAAAGATCCCTTCCTCACAGCTTTCACAGATCTCATTATACATTACTGATATTTATTCAGACATTCATGTTCCTAAACAATCACGGTATTTTCACATCAAATACTAACTTCAAAAAAATACTTTCTGGGATGGGTCAGGGGAGTTGAATGTGCTACAAGAATAAAACTAAACTGAGCTTTCTACAGTCTGGGGCTTTCCAGATGCTAACCTGGAATTCCAACAGACACAGTCCCAATATCTCTGTAAATATTTCTGCATTTCAATGAGAAGAATGCATGTTTATAAAAATGAATGCAAATAGTTCTCATTTAGAAGCTGCGTCGCTTAGCAGCTGTCCACTGTTAGGACAGTGATGAAAAAGTAACTTTGCGGACAAGCCTCCTATTCACAACTGCAGGTCTGTAAAGCAAAGGAAAGCTGAAATCAGATTGTAAGCACAGTTGTGGTTTCACTTAGTGTCTGGTCCCAACCATGGTTGCTAAACGAGGGTTACCTGTATTTTTCTCCTGCTTTGTATCAAACTTTTAAACCTGTTTCCTTCACATCCAAATTTGTTCAAAATAAATGTTGTGACGATTTGAGTTTGCTAAAGAAAGAAAGTCAACTGTCCCCATGTTGAATAACAGAATAATAACAGAATAACAGAGTTGGAAGGGACCTTGGAGGTCTTCTAGTCCACCCCCCTGCTCAAGCAGGAGACAACTACATCCAACTCATCCAAATGGTTCTCTGATCTCTTCTTAAAAAGCTCCAGTGTAGGAGCACCCACAACTTCTGGAGGCAAGCTGTTCCACTGGTTAATGTTCTCACTGTCAGGAAATTTCTCTTTAATTCTGAGAAGTTACTTCTCTCCTTGATTAGTTTCCACTCATTGCTTCTTGTCCTGCCCTCAGATGCTTTGGAGAATAGGTGGACCTCCTCTTCTGTGTAGCAGCCCCTCAAAAATTGGAACAGGGCATGCTGAAGATCTTCCAAGATGGACATCTCAGACCACGCTCTTATTTACACAACTCAGGCTGTAAGCAGAGAGCCAGGCAAATAAAATATCCCCCGACAACAACTCGCAATGTCACCGGGATACCATTTGTAATGCAGCGTTTGTGAGGGAGCAGCTGAAAGAGACAGTCTTCAGCATGATTTACTGATGGGCTGCTCGTGAGATAGCACTTGAAATACGGAACTCGATTCACAAGAAAGGCCGGCCTTGAATGTGAAATGAAAGTCTTACTCCATAATGCGCACGAGTGGAAATCCATCACATATGTTTGCCAGAGTCAATGTGCTGTTGTGATTAAGGCGTTGGATCTGGCCGAGTCAAGCGCTAGGCCAACAATCTCGGGAAGTGCTTTGGGGAAATCATCGCCTTCCTATCCAAACTACCTCCGATGGTTATTGGGGCGAGGTAAAATGAGGAGAGAGTCCTATGACACCTTGAATTCTCAGAGAAAAAGAGGACAGGTGTGCGAATAATCAGGTGCGGTAGATAAATAGCGGGAAACCCGAGCCAGAGAATTAATGCAATATAACTGGATTGATATTCAATCCTGAAATTAAAATAACTTGTCTTGAGCTGGTAGAACCAATGCTTAAGGCTGTCTTTTGCAAACAAACGTGAATTATCATGCCTATAAAACAAAATATCAAGATATAGGGCAGTGAGGGCTACGTGAAGTCTGACGCTTTAGTTTTTCTCTCTTGCTCATCATGCGGGATCCAATTAACACTTCTTTCTTAGGCTTTTTTTGTTTGTACCTTTGCTAAACTTTCACCTGAAGCTAACCATGTCTGGCACATCTTTCAAAGACCTTCACACTACACAGGAAACAGGGCAGGGATTTAAGCTGAAAGAACTTTTTTTCCCCACATAGAATACAGGAAGTACTTAAAAAGTCATCTCAAAAAGTACTTAAAAGTCACCTAAAACACAAATGTCCTTTTGCATTCTGGCTCTTTTGCCTTTGTCCAAATATAAATTGTCCTCCTCATCTGATGTCCTATCACCCAGTTTCCCATTAATCCAGGGATGTCCAACCTTGACGGCTTTGAGACCTGTGGACTTCAGTTCCCATGAGGTGGCTGGGGAATTCTGGGAGTTGAAGTCCACAGGTCTTAAAACCGCTAAGATTAGATATCCCTGGTTTAAGCCATAAAGTGTATAATAACAAACCAAAGGCCTATAAAATACTCTCACTGTCTATTTTGTTTCTTTCTACATTATGTTTTCTTTTGTCTCTCACTGCCAAGGTAATAAATTTTGTGGTAGGATCACCGTGTCACCGATTGGAATTATTATTATTATTATTATTATTTTTCCCCCAGCAAAGAAAGGCTCCGGACTCAAATTGAGAGCCCGGCGTGCAGTGGCTGAAGCAGTAAACCGGCTTCATTGAAAGATTTAAAAAGAGAGGAGAATTGTTAGGCTTATCACCTTTTTATTCTTTGCAACTAAACAGGACGGCAGAAAGAGGAGGAGGTCTGCCCTGTAACAGTCAGTATAACTCTTCAAAGCCTTAATGGAATAGAACCACTTTGATTTGGGCGAGGGAGAAACAGGTCAAAGAAAGCCTGAGCTTGGAAGATGCAGATAACTAGGAGCATTTGTTGAGTTCAAAGCACAGAAGAGTGTGTTATTGCCACTAATACCCATCAATCTAGACAACTAACAATCAAAACTAAATTCGAGCTAGATAAACGTCAAGAGAATTCAAGGTGAGCTGGACCTGGGTCTCTTGTGGCAACTCAGTGATTCTAAACTAATGACATGTTTAACTCCACCTTCTGGCTCAGCCTGCTCTTCTCCTATATTTAGGCTGCTGAGCAAAAAATGTCCACCGAAGGGAGAGGCAGTTGGCCGATAGCTCGGGATGTTGGTGAAAGCTCCATTCTCAGCTTTCCATCCTCCCAGACAAAGGACCCACACAGTAGCATGTTCAGTTTCAGACTTCCCCCCACCTACGCGTGGACATCGGTGACGCAAAGGGACAACGGAAACACACCCCGGCAGCGCCCATGAAAGTTGCAGAAGCAGAAGGAGGTGGGCCCTCGCTCAGAAGGAAATAGCAAGGCGAGAGGCACTGGCAGAGATAAACAAGCGCGTTCTTCCCTGCCACCGTGGTTTTGACGCATTGCTCAATTAGAAGTGAAGTGGCCAGAGTTTGAGATTATTTAGAGTTTATTTACGGCGTTTGCATAGCTTCTAGCGTTCCGTTCTGGAAAAAAAAACCTGTCATGGGGAGATAGCTGTCATCTATCCTTCTAGAGGAACTGGAACAACGCTACTTCCCCCCCCCCCCCAAAAAAAAAAAAACCAGGCAATTTCAGCTGGAAGAGTTGGAGGCATGAAGAGACATCGGCATAAACACTGGAAACTTCTCAAAAGCGCTGCTGTCTGCAGTTATTTACACTCATTGCCTAAACTCAACATTATTCTTTAATTAGCTACAGCTTTGGCGTCAACCAGAATCCTACTCTTATTTTAACTGGAGAGAATATTCAGTGGCAGATTTTACTCCGCTACATATTTCTATAGTCCACCAGTGATCGGATGCTTGGCTTCTTCTGCCGAGGAAGACCGGGGGGGGGGATCTAAAAGTCTCCAGGAGAGGCATTTGCAACTTCTGCGGGGGGGGGAACAAGACCTGTAGAACCAATTGAAAGCTGCTTCTTTTTTTCCTGCCAATGCTGAAGTAGAACTTGCTTTGAATTGTTTAGATGGGGTGGAGCGGGGGGGGGGGGGGCTCAGCCATTCAAAGATTGATGCA
>JANHFL010002497.1:127964-140475 GCA_032468155.1 Oxyrhabdium leporinum | reverse complement strand
CCCCCCCCCCCCCCCCCCCCCCCCCCCCCCCCCCCCCCCCCCCCCCCCCCCCCCCCCCCCCCCCCCACAGCCATTCAAAGATTGATGCAATCGCTTTCCTTCATCAATAATAACATTCTCAATAAACATTTCAGATGCTGACGGCAGATTTTTTTCACGGTCGATAAAAATAAAGTTGTAAGAGTGTGATAAAAGCATTTTGATGTTTATTTCTAGCTGCAGTAGAGAAAGAGCCATATTAAGTCTCCTTTCCCGACACTAGATAATTCAGAGATACGTTGGTTTCGGTATTTTTGCCTTCCATTGTTCTTATGCTACTCTCTCTTTTTTTTCCCCCTTATTAAGGCGAGCCCACTTCCTAAGAGTTGATGTGCTGTTTTGATTATGATTCAATTAAGTGAATATAAAAAGACCTTTGGAAATTCACAGGAGCAGCTTTGTTGAGAATGAGTGCTCAGCTTGCAGAAGGGATAAAGGTTTCAGAAACTCACAAGCGGCATTTCATTAAGATCTCACTCAGCACAAGGCAATGAGCAAACTATAGTAAAAACAACACTTAAAGCTTAAATATTACCTAGAAGAACTAAAGATTTAGTACCTCATTGATTTCTAGTTTTGAAGAAGACAGAAGGAACATTATTTGGATGGCATTTAAAAGTACAAAGCATACAGGTCGTCTTAGCCTTTGCAACAGTTCATTTAGTGACTAAAATTACGTCACTGGGAAAAGTGGGGACTATCTCAGAATCCCCAGGTCGCATGGGGAGCAAAATTCAGGCGCTTGGCAAAGGACTCATGTTTATGACGGTTGCAATGTGATCCCCTTTTACGACCTTTTGAGAAGCAAAGTTCGGGGGGGGGAGAGAGCCAGATTCTCTTAACAACTACTTTTTCAGTGCCGTTGCAACTTGGAACAGTCCCTAAATGAACTGTTGTAAGTCGAGGACTACCTGTACATACTCAGCCCCCCTCCAGAACTCACTGATTAATATCTTTGCAGAAAGCCCAAGAAATGTCAGCTATCCCATTATAATGTTTCCTTTAAGTCTTCAAGTACTGGAAGGTAATGCTATTAGTAGTTTCAAGTATTTACAAAGAGAGCGGGGAAACAGATTTCTTGCAGCAGAAGCAAAATTGCAGGCTCTTGTCTATTTTAAGACCCTAATTTGTTATTATTCTATTAATCATGCTTTTTCTCTTCTTCATTCTGGATTGATTCCGCCGAGAACGTGATCCTGAAAGGCCGATTCCAGGAAGATATTACCTTCTTCTCTGAATTTTTGCCTCTTCATTTTTAGCTCACTTGAAAATGATGAATTATTGCCTTATTTATATTCCTGTGGGTTTTATCATCTCATTTTAAAGGAAGTAACAGGTTGACAGTAAAAAATGGATTTTTTTCAAAAAAAAAAAAGATCGACAATCTTATCTTGCTGAAAAAAATGCATGCTGAGATGAAACACAATTAAAAAGCTTATGCAAACATACTTTTGGCACAAAAGGCAGGCTTGTAAATGTACCAGTTTCTAGAAGACCAAAGAAATGGACATTAGAGTAGAGTAGAGTAGAGTAGAGTAGAGTAGAGTAGAGAAGAGAAGAGAAGAGAAGAGAAGAGAAGAGAAGAGAAGAGAAGAGAAGAGAAGAGTTGGAAGTGAGCTTGGAGGTCTTCATATCCAGTCCCCTGCTCAAACAGGAGACCCTACACCACTTCAGACAAATGGTTGTCCAGCCTCTTCTTAAAAACTTCCAGTGCTGGAGCATTTACAACTTCTGGAGGCAAGTTGTTCTACTGGTCACTTGTTCTCACCGTCAGGAAATTTCTCCTTAGTTCTAAGTTGTTCCTCTCCTTGATTAGTTTCCATCTGTTGCTTCTTGTCCTGCCTTCTGATGCCTTTGGAGAATAGGTTGACTCCCTCTTCTTTTTGGCAGCCCCTGAGATATTGGAAGACTGCTATCTTGTCACCCCTAGTCCTTTACATTAAACTAGATATACTCAATTCCAGCAACCATTCTTTATATGTTTTAGCCTCCAATCCCCTAATCATCTCTGTTGCTCTTCTCTGCACTCTGCACACGCTAAAATAATAACATGCTAGTGCAAGGGTGTGCATTTTAGACAGGTCAGAAGGTGTGCTGAACTGCCTATGGCAGCCAGCTAAGGAAATTTAACTGAAACAGATCATAGTGGAAATCTCAGTGACTTTATATATACACATTTCAAGGGAGTTTCAAGGGAGGAAAACGATGGAATGATATCATGCTATGGATGTTGCTTTTATTTTTTCCCTTTTCAAGCCCACATCCTGTCTGAAATACTTCAGATCGCAGCAGGCTCAAATATCCTTCCTACCCATATAATAATACTGTCATTCTCCCTTTGGCGTAAAAATGAATCATGCAAAATTATTCTCCTTATCCGTTGGAGATACACATTGTATTTACTCAGTTGAGTGGAATTCCTCTCCATCTCCGGAGACTAGCCCTCCGTGAGTTAACTTTCTGGTGAACAAAGTCAATTTCAGTGCTGGAAGTGCCTCTTTCTTGCTCCCCCCCCCATGTCATTTAATATCTAAATACATATGACTGAGCACAGAAAGATTTAATAACAGAAGAGCTGTTTGGTTGGTTTGTTCTTAAGCTGCTCATTGAGGAAAACTCCAGACCTCTCAACTCACACGTTTCGTCTGCTCCTCTTTCCTAATGTGTATGTCAAAAACCTCAAGAGTTCAGGACCAGTTGTGACCTTTTTCCCATTTCCTATCTTCTTCGCTCTCTGAATTCCTGGTCATCTGATGTCAACCGTTATGAAGAATCTCCACGTGTCCCATCAAAGTAGCAAATTTAAATTATACCGTTCTGATTATTAATTAGTCCTTAACAGCCAAGAAAAATCTCCGTGGGCAGAGACAGAAAATGCCAGCTATCAGGGATCACGGATGAAGGCTTGTTCTACAATGTTAGTTTTCACAGAGGTAACTGGCTGGTTTCTATCAGAACCAAAAGGCGAGATGGTCTCAACCAACAGGCTTCTTCTAAACTTACCGCAGTTTGCTTAGTGACCGTTCAAAGTTACAACGGCACTGAAAAAAGTGACCTACGACCGTTGCGGCATCCATTTACATTTGGATGCTTGGCAACGGGTTCATATTTGTGATGGTTTGCACTGTGGTCGTGTGACTTCCTTCTGCGACCTTCTGACGAGCAAAGGCAACGGGGGAGCCAGATTCACTTAACAGCCGCGTTGCTAACTTAACAGCTGCAGCGATTCGCTTCACAAACGCGGCAAGGAAAGTCGTAAAACGGGAGAAAACTTCGCTGAAGAAATTCCTCGCTTCGGGAACATAAATTCCGGGCTCCATTGTGGTCGCAAGTGGAGGGCTGCCTGCAGTGTGAAGTAACCCGTGCGCTTCAATCGTTCTCCTGATGCAGGGGTTTTAGGTTAAGGCGTCCTTGACCCATCACACTTCCTTACAATAGTCCTGCCATCCAGATAATTGGCAATTAGGGGTAGTCCAGCCAGCCCAAGACGCATTCGGGCCGACTTCTCAGGCCTCCCCTGACAAATCCAGAGACTTTACAGGATGCCTCCAGCTGCAGCCCAAAAAAAGCCGCTTGCTTAACTGTGCTTGCCGTCATGCAGGGGCTGCACAAATTCCTACAAAGTGATGCCATTTTAGTGAGCCATTCGGAACGGATAAAGTATCCCTCCAATTCCGGCTTCGCTGTCACTGTAGGCTAAGCGATAAGGCCCTCTTCGAGTGTCTTTTCTGTTTAGCACTTTTTCTTCAACGTTACATCCCTCGACACAAACAAATAGGAGCCAGATAAAATCAATGCCGCAACAAAGCTGCCTTTTAAGCAAAGGATAACTAGGTCCTCTTTCTGCCATGCATACAGTCACCGAACAATCGTCTGTCCCACTTGTCTATTTATGATCCCAGCTGAAAAGGAAAATCAGTTGCCTTCAGGGAACAGAAATGCGAAATGTCTAAAGGAGCTCCAGTGAGAGATTTCTTGCAGGTCCTTTTCACGCTGGACTCCCATTGGCTCTCAGGGTACATTTATTAATTGTCTGTTACAGAGAGTTCTTGACCTACAACCATTCCTTTAGCGACCGTTCGAAGTTACAACGGCACTGTGACTTATGACCGTTTTTCATAGTTCTGACCTTTGCAGCATCCCCATGATTATGCGATCAAAATTCAGATGCATGGCAACCGATTCATATTTATGACGGTTGCAGAGTCCTGGGGCCATATGATCATCTTTTACGACCTTCTGGCAAGCGAAGGGGAAGCTAGATTCTATTAGCGACTGAAAATGCAGTGATTACACTTCACGGTGGCAAGAAAGGTGGAACAAAACTCACTTAACAACTGTCTCACTTAGCAACAGGACTTTTGGGCTCAGCTGTGGTCGTAAGTCAAGGACTACCTGTACTTGATTAGACATATCTACCTTTCTGCTCTCATTATTACACTTTCTTCTAAACACTTCCTGTTAAAAAACCTGAAATAGTCAAGAATTAATAATATACTGCAAACACTTGGAGGAGGTAGCTGGATCGTGGCCCTCCGCCTGGGCTGAAGGGAGTTCTGTACTTGCCCATCAAATCTCAATTATTTCTCGGCTCCCTTAAAAAAAAAGGGCGTTTAAAAAAATAATTAATTTAAATCAGAAACTCAACGCTCGAAAGAGAACCCAACCCGATGAGATATTGCAAACTCGAAGGAAAAACCGAAGGAGAGACTTGAAGAAAAAGAGAGACAAACGTAGAACTAAAATCCCTCAAAGCTATTTTGTGGGGGAATTAAATGTGATTGATAACAATGTAAAAAGCTGCAGCAGGAGAGATCAAAGCAAGGCCGAAGGACTTTATAGAAATAGCAAGAAGATAGACTCTCGTTTTGTTTTGCTTATTTTTATGACGGCTGTAACTCTCTCGGCAGGGCAAAAGATTCCTCAACTTGGCGCCGGCGTTGGCAAGTTGGCCAAGAAAGGAATAGAGATTTCAATTTCAGTTCTAGTTAAAACAGCATCGATCACGGAAAGGCTTCAAACCGGGAGAACCTCCTGCAATTCATCAATAAATGGGGGCTCCAGTTATCAGCACTTAGAGAAATATAACTCACGTTAATTGAATGCTAATGATATGGGCAATTATTCTGGATCACGGGGAGCTGTTCGGAGAGGCTGCCTTAGCATTAAATGTGAATCCTCGAGCCATCGTTTGGAAATTGGACCTAATTGACAGGCTGGGGTTTCCTAAGATCATCTTCCATCTCTTTCATTTTAATAAAAGGTGGATATTGTAGCCCAGAAGGTCACGCCAGGGGAAATGAAATGACTAATGTGTATTGTGCGTGCAGGAGGAACCCCGCCACCGAAGCATCTTCTGGCTTCAGGTATATTTAGGCCCACCTCTCTTTACTTTCTGTCGAAAAGATCGTTTGAAGATTTGCTTTTTAATTCAGACCTTTGTCTGACCAGAATAGAACGGATAGAAGGAAAGGGGGACCAAGAGTTGTTATTGATCATATCTGCCTCCATTCCAGAAATGACTGTTGGAGAGCTTTCGTGATGCACTTCGACGAGTCTTCTCAATTTTTCAGTTTAGCCCCAAATTAAAAGAGAAATCAGAAATACTTGTGGGAAGCCTGTGGGAAGTTGCTTGGCCCCGAGTCAGATGACTGGTCCATGTGGTTGAGCCAAGAGCACTTCCATTGCATGGAAATATCAGGACGGAGTTTTGCACCTCCTATCGATACAAAAGCTATGAGTGATGGAAAGAACCATGGAAAGAGATACATGCTCGGCGTTACAAGACCAGACAGAAAGACCTGCACACGGATTAGAGAACAAAGTATACCATCTTTTATCATAATAGATGAAATTTATATTTCATGGAAGAGAATATTTGAAAGCTCAGGGTTGAAACCCTGAGGTCCTTAATGCTCTCTGAGCTTGGCGGTTTTTCTTACAGATGTTTCTTTACCCAACTGGGTCACATCATCAGTGCTAGAATAGGTCACAATATGCAGAAGGAACCAAGAGGTTTCCTTTGGTATCTCAAGAGCTTCGAAATACACCCGACCTATACAGTGAGAACAGACGGAACAGAGAGACTCAATCAAAACCTTTCTAGGAGCATTTCTGAACTTTCAAAGAATCTTATTTTCTCACTGACATAGTTTTACCCAGCTTCCAGCTTCAGCTTGACAAAATGTTATTGATACTGTTTTAAAAAGCAATGACATGGAGCCTTTCTTCTCCCATCTCTCTCAATTTAATTATAGTGTGCAAGATGTGGTTCCACAATATTGCAGCCCTGCTTTTATTCGGTGGGCTCAGCTGACATTCTGATATTCTTCTGATAAAAATAGGAACTAGCCATTCAATCCATATCAACGCTGCTTCTGCATTCATAAGAGAAAATCGCATTTTTCTTTAGTGTCAATTGATCTGTTCTTCTGCATTTCCACAAGTAAAGATACACACACTCAGCGATTAAAGATGAGCCCAAGAGCGAACCTCTTCCAGGGAGCCTGTGTTAATTGGGATAGGAGAGGAGGCAACCTAACCAATATTTACTCATAAATTATCCTTTGAAACGACACAGTACAAATGCTGACATTTCCAGTCACATTTTTCAGCAAGTATGGCAATAGCTCAGGGCTGGTGGTTATTATCCCCGTCTTAAAAAAAAAAGGGTAGGACAGATAACCCAGTAAAAGATGGCCCATTAACTGCTCCTAATGGCTCAGCTCTTTTGCTGAAAAACACTCCCTCCATCCTACAGGCTCCATATTTTTCCCTGGTTAGATTTTTGACAGGGTTCATCTTTTCCTCTTTCCAAGAAGATGGCACATCCAGGACAATTTCCCTTCAAAGGCAAGGCTATTCAATTCTTGCTATGCAATGCTTTCCCTCTGGAGCTCTCTTGTTCATCCAGTTCTTGCCCAGTTAAGATCACCTTGCATCTTATGCAACTTTAAACACAATTGCAACAACTCTCATTCCACAAATGTTGTATAATAACCTTGCGCTTTTCCCCAAGCGTTTAAAACTATCGATTCTTTCCTCTTTCATTGTTCAGTAGCTAAACTGCATTGGGAAGAAATGCTGGTTTGGCTATTTTGCTGATTTGATTTTATGCTTTCCCAGGTTTAAGACTCAGTTACCCAACTGGGGTTTTAATCGGATCCCATGTACTTTGGGTGGCCTGCAAAAATTGCAAGAGAAAATAGTAATAAAATAATAACATAAAATATAAAATAAGAAAATAAAATAAAATAAAATAAATGAAACACTCAGTTACCCAATTTGTTTTAAATCACATCTCGGATACTTTGAGTGGCCTGCGAAAGCTAAAATAAAATTTAAAAAATAAAACAAAACGCAAGGGACATAAATCACTCTCTGGGCAACTACCTCTATTTTCAGCATTGCTTCATTTATTGATATGCACCAATTCACAGAGACGCTCAGAGGTGTGGGTCAGGCTTATATTTTACACTGCCTTTCATCTCATTCTTTTGCAGTTCAAATTTCACCAGGCTCGAGGTGGACTCGTCCTTCCATCCTTCCAAGGTGGGTAAAAGGAGGACCCAGATTGTTGGGGGGCAAAGAGGCTGACTCTGTAAACCGCTTAGAGCGGGCTGTAAAGCCCTGGGAAGCGGTAGATAAGTCTTAAGTGCTGTTGCTATAACCCCTGAATTGGCTGGACTACTTTGGTCTAAGATCCTTAAAGTGAGCTGATCCATCAGGAAATAGAGCAGAGGTGCTCCTTCATATCGCACGGTGGTTTGCTATTGAAAGAGTTTCAGCTCACCTTAGTTGATATACACTATCTATGATTGCATAATGAATTAGATGTTAAGGCGAAACGATGGTAATAATAAAGCAGCTGACCATGTGCAATTATGAACCTTGTTTGGAGGCCTCGTCAATCGCTGAAGAGAAGCGGGATATCAAGCACTTATTATGCAGCATATTTTCATTCTGTTCTACTTCTTACTCAAAGCAATATAATGCTCCTTTCTCACTCCTAACAGCTGGATTATTGTTATCATTAAAATCAGCATTAGACCCAAGGCCCTGCATTTCAGCTTTGTGGTTGGATGCCGATTTGAAGTTAGAACTTCTCTCGTTTCAGTCCAATTCTGTAGCCATTGCTCTGAATTTAGATTAATTAGATGGGCAAGAAGACCTCGGCTTGCAAGTAGGTTCTTTATGTCAAACAGCTTAATATCAAATCAAAGAGGAGAGAATCCCTTCCGGCAAACAATGTTCCTTCAAATAACTTTAAATCACAGTGTGCTTCTGGAGGAACCAAATAATTACAGTCATGCCAATTTCAATACACTGGGTTTTTTTCCTCCTAATTAGCACTTGAGACATTTGGAAACTCCAAGTTTTAGCAGTCGTACTTTTTCACGGGGAGAAAAGATTATCGGGCATGTTTGCTCCATTCACTCTTATTCCGGGTCATTACTACAATGTTTTTCCCCTTCATTTTTCTGGCAATTAAAAATAAGGAGAGATGGAGGAGATGTGTTTCTCTTACACTGGGTGAGATTGACACTCACAAAGAGAAAAATCTGATATGGGCCTCGTGCAAGTGCTCCGGAAGCTGCACAACTGCATGGTAGGTTGTACCCAAGTTTGACATCAAGCTTCCTATGTCAGTTGTTGTTTGAGAGGGGTGTCAAACTCTATTTCATTGAGGGCCACATCAGGGTTGTGTTTGACCTCGGGGAGAGGGTGGGCGTGGCCCGGGGTAGGTGTGGCCAGCTTGACGTCACTCATGTCGGGAGCACCAGGCTCCATTTTCGGCTCTGACGACCTCCTGCAGTGCACTACCACTCGGCCGTCCTGAGCTCTGTTTTCACTGGCGGAGGCACCGTGGGCCAGTCCTTTGCTGTTCCCAGAGCAGCCCTGTGGGCCAGATCTGAGCACCCCGCAGGCCAGATCCGGCCCACGGGCCTTGAGTTTGACACCCCTGCTGTAGGACCATCTATGCACAGAAGCATGAGCTATGGCCCTCTTCTCTCTCCTTCTGCTATTGCCATTGCTAGAAACCCAGTCTGGCTTATTACCAGCACCCAATTTTCTCTATAAGCATAGGAAACCTAAAACTTCTGTGGAACATGAGACGGATTTAGGACCAAGAGCGGAGAAGAAGGAAAGTTACAGGGTGCCACATGTGAGTTCTCATATTCCGTCTCTTCTATGGGATTATTGGTGTGAACATGTACAGCCCTCTTCACATATTGCGTTGATCTCAAGGTTCTGGATCACACCTAGCTGAGTGTACCTGCTGTGCAAATGTCTATGGAGAGTCTCCGTCCTCCAGGTCATGGTTGTCCCAAAGGTGCTTTTTCAAGAGGCAACTGGACTTTCTTCGAGGAGGTTTCGCTTCTCATTCAAGAAGCTTCTTCAGCTTCTTCAGCATTTGCACAATGCTGGGCAAATTTCTTTAGATTCAGTAAAGAGGGTGGAAAGTTGATGGTATAATGTGTAAAGGGAGGAAAAGGCCATCTAAATAATTCCTATTGTAGGAACCACCGTTGTTTAGCTTGGACATTTGCCACTGCTCCAGGTCATTATCATATTAATTATATTCTTGGAACCTTTTTTTGTTTTTGTTTTTAACATTCAGTCTGAATCTGCTTTCCTGGACTTTAAGGCTGGCATAAACCCTCGGCTCTTTGCTTTGTAATTATTCCTTCAGGTTCTTCAAAAGATATTGCAAGTTCCTTGGTCACCTTTGTTCAAGGCTCAAAACTCCCAGTCCGTTCAATTTCTCTTCATAGGATAAACTTCACTTTTAATTATCTAGTCATCTGCACCGGCCTTGACTGAACTGACCGTGCAATTCAGAAGTGGACAGAGGCACCGAGGAGCAAGCAGGATGTCTGTTTACTGTGATTGAAAGATTAATTATTCTCTGATGATGTTCACCCCAGTCTCAGCCTTCAGTCCTGTCCTTCACAGTTTCTCGGCGGAACATACTTTTCGAACCCAAAGAAGAAGTGAATAGCTGTGCCTTTCCTTAGTTCAGGTTCACGGATGATAAACTGCATTTTTAAATTTTTATTTTTATTTTTTTTTATTTTGAACATAATTCACTTAAATCAGTTTGGCACAGGGAAAATAAACAGAATATTGGGTTAGGGATTATTATTCAATATGGGGCATTAAGTTTACATGTTTTGATTGGGAGACAGAGAACGGTATTTGTTTAAAACAAAATGTTCAAGGTTTTCTAAGATAAAACAAGTAGAAAAAAATGATTATCTGAAGAGCATTCATATTTGAACTAGAAGAAAAAAGGGCACTGCAAAAAAAGAGAGGGAGACAAAAATCAATACAATTGTTCTTCATTGGATTTGGCCAGACAGCATTTTTTTCCAATATGTCATAACATTAAAACACAAAGATGGTATAATCATTTCAAATTATTAGTCTTCTTTACAGGCTCTTATTTTTCAAGGTTAATTTTCACTTGAAGAAGGAAAATTTCTCTGCTATATTGGGCACGTTTGTCTGAATATATATTTTTGTTTAGACTTATGGGTAGAACACACACACACACACACACACACACATACATATATATTAAATCTCAAGGCAATTTCTTGGGTGTATTTGTGTTTCTAGCAGCTGTTGTTTTCTGTGGCTTCGGTGCTTTTAGATCAATACTGAAAAGTTCCATAAAGATACCTCAATCAATTTCGGCCAAGAAGATGGAGATGATAAGCACAGCGGGGACAATCAACTTAAAGATTGTTAAAAGTGTTAAAAATGAAATAGAAGACGCGACTTTAGATGCATCCAATCAAATTCTGCCAGAAGAGAGATTTCTCCTGTTAACGAAAGGAAGGCTGGAATTTTTTCTAAGCATCGGTTGACAGTCAAATAAAACCACATGCGGTCAACCACCATGTGTAATTGTGGCCTGGAGGATCAGTTCAAGCTGTAAAAGATTCTCATCTCATTTTCAAGCTCCGAAGCCAGTAGGATAGAGGATCTGTTAGCTATGGTTTGTCAGATGCAAAGAATCCGTTCGGTTGCAACATAGATTTATTCAAAACCGTATGCAAGAATCTAAAGTTTAACACTAAATTGGCATCAGATAAAGAGTAAGAGAACTCAGAAAGGTTGGACTTGGACCGCTTGTGGGAACATAATGATTCTAAGCTGATGATGCACTTAACTCCACCCACTCCCCAGCAAGGCCTGCTCTTCTCCTAAATCACTCCTAACATTTTTAGGAATAATGAATAACGACTACTGCGGTGGAAAGAAAGAGAATGGCAAAAGCATGCAATACATTGAGGCCTGGTTGGTAAAACAGAGCTGTTGTGGTCACCTAAGACGTTATTCCAAAAGAAATAACCCTTTTATAGCTTAAAACGATGGCCAGGTTCAGATAGGATGCTATCTGACAAGGATGAGTTCCCACAACACACTCAGCGAGACCTTTGAAGTACAGCTCAATGGGTGAGGTGAACCTAGACTACAACTGCTAATACTGCAGCACCCTATATGGTTATAGTTACAAGAAAGATATTCTCTTAGCATAGGCGTTAAAAAGAGAGCTTAAATGTTTCATTTTTTATTTATTTGTCAAATTTATAGAGCCATCCATCTCACAAACAACTGACACTGGGCAGTGTACAACAAGGCTAAAAACAGTTAACGAATACCAAACTATGAGTATTTAAAAACATTAAAATTGTCTCCTGGTCCCATGTGATGTTAATGAGCAGACTGTTCATTTCTGTAGCAGACAGCATGAAAGCATCTACTGAGCTTATTTCTGGAAGCAGTCACAGAGAGGACAATCTGTTGTTAGACAATGCTTCAAAGAGCAGAGTCTCTTCTAATGCAAAGGTATCCGGGTAGATAATCAGTGCAAAGACACTTTAATCAGAACACAAATGCTTTTGCTTTCACCTCAACATATTTTATATATGTTGTTATGCTTGGACAAGAATGACCTTAAGAGCTTGGAAGGTGCAGCCTGCAGGACACCCGCATGAAACGAAGCTACAGCGTCACGGCTACATATGGACAAGTCCACCCAAATGGCTCCAGGTTAAAGCTTTCGGGGGTATCAAAAGCAGTGACATTTACCAGCCAGATGGAAAGTTGGCTGATCTCTATAAGTCCAAATGTCATGCCGGAAGCCAGAATGACGGCATGGCTTCCCTTTGCAATGTGGAGTCTACTACTTAAATATCTGCTCAACAGCACAAAAATCAGCCACCGGAAATGGCAATCTGCCATTAGAATTCCAAAGCACATAAATTCTTGTGGCTTTTCAGTTCTTCTACGCTGTAGAGCAAGGGCAACTTTAAGACCTGTGGACTTCAACTCCCAGAATTCCTCAGCCAGCCATGCTCATTGGCCATGCTCATTGGCTCACTTATATTTTTATTTTATTTATTTTTACATTTATATACCGCCCCATTCCGAAGACTCGGGGCGGTTTACAGCTTATAAG
>JANHFL010002497.1:95805-120459 GCA_032468155.1 Oxyrhabdium leporinum | reverse complement strand
GTGTGGGGGGGTGGGGGGGGGGGGTGTAGTGCCTTTTCCCAAAAAGCAGTATTATTCAGGTAACGGACCAACAACTTGGCAATCTCTGAATTTATTGTTCATTAAAAATACATTCTAATTATCGCAATTTTAATTAAAGTATTATCTGGTGTACGTGAAATGCAATTATGTGCAAGTAGGCTAAGCTGTTCAACAGGCTAATATTTGCAAAGAAGTGCAGCACTGGAATTGTTGCATATATGCATGACCAAGTGTTGTAAATTCTCAAGTAACAAAGTGATACATGGAACCTTAAGCTGAGCTACAGCCACAAAAAAACCCAATACCCCAGCCATTTCTAGCCCAACAGGTATTATTCAGAAATTAATTATTCAGAAATTTAGTCTGTTGTCAGTACAGGTAGTCCTCAACTTATGACCACAACTGAGCCCAAAATTTATGTTGTTCAGTGAGGAAATTTGTTAAGGGACTTTTCTCGCCACTGTTGTTAAGTGAATCATTGCAGTGTTAAGTTATCAATGGTTGTTAAGTGAATCTGGCTTTGCGAAAGGGGATCACACGACCCTGGGACACTGCAACCATCATAAATGTGAGTCAGTTGTCTAGCATCTGAATCACGAGGCCGTGGGGATGCTTCAACGGTCGTAAGTGTGAAAAATGGTCATAAGTCACTTTGTTCAGTGCCGTTGTAACTTCAAACGGTCACTAAATGAACTGTTGTACGTCAGGGACTACCTATAGAGAGAGAGAACAGACTATGATGGCGTTGCTTTAAGCATGGCTTTTCAAATATTTACCAATATTTTTTCATAAGCAAAGAGACAATACTCCACGCAGCCTGAAAGATATAAAAAGCCTTCACATTTTTCACAGAACGCTTATACAGTTCTCTTGAGCTTGGAAATTCCCTTCCTGGGCTTCCCCGACAAAGATCAACAACTTAGTTTCAGCTGAGTTATATACACAATTTTCACTCTTCTTGTTTTTGGCAAAGTTGGTAAAACATGTGTACTGTAGCCTCTAAAATCATTACCTCGCTACGGAGATTGTTAAACTGATTGCATTGGGATAACCAAAATAAGCAGATGAAGAATCTTTATACTATTAGGAGATTTATCGCATTGCATCATTCAAAGGGCTTCATATTATCCTTCTGGATAATGATGAAATCTTATCAGTGTAGTCTAGCTTAGCCATCATCTGTTGATTGAGCCATTGGCAGAAAGAAGTAAGTAAGCTTAAGATAGCAGTGTTTAATGTTAGGTTACTTCCTCTTTCTTTTTTTACATATGGTTGGCAAGTTTATTCTGCATCTAATAGAATGTGTGAAACGCACTAGCTGTTTGCAATACGTGCATCTGGTAATTATAACCATTTATGGTCGGTGATGCCCCTACTGCTAAATAATATTTTAGCCACAATAGTCAACAGCTGGCAGCATTTATTTGTCTATCAAGAATGTGTCTTTGGATCAAATCACCAAGGAAGAATGCTATAAATTAAGGAAAACGTTAATCCTAAAACACCAAAAGTCATTTAAAAGTTTGGATTGAAGAGGTATGACAAGTTCTATTCCCAATGTGGGAAGGTAACCAGCAACTACACGTTTGTGCTTATGCAGTGAAAGTATTAATAGATGGGAAATTATCTCACTCAGTTCAAATAAATCTTGCATTCACACATTTCTAAAGAGGATTCCATTTTCTCACCCAAGTGCATTTTTCTGGTTCCAAGCAATATTGAGTATATAAATTTATATAAAATAACAACCCTATAAATATGTACATGCACGAGCTTTGTACATATTTATTTTGAATCAATGTTTTACAAGCCTATGAAAGATGCATAACCAGAGCAAAAAAAAAAAAAAAGTCATTCAAGCAAAAGTGATCAATAATTAAAGCAAAAAATGTGCAATTAAACATGAAGAGAAATGAAAATAGTACTATTAGGGCTCCTAGAGAGAGAGATAAAAAAAATAAAATGTGCTGACTGAAAGCAAATTCTTAAGAAACACTATCAAATATCACACCAAGAGAAAAGAAAAACACTTGACTTTATTCCATACCCAAAAGGAAATGCAATGGCTGCAAAATAAGGAAAATTTTCCTTTTTGTAAGAAATTTTTTTAAAAATAAAAAAATAGGGGCGAGAAGTTTCCTTAGATACTGAGGGCTATAATTTACTTTTAGTAAGATGAGAAACTGCTTACTTACTGAATTATCCTTAACATACAGTTCAAGAGGAGATATAGTGCTAAATAAAATAAAAAACATTGGGGAAAAACTCAAAGAGCTTAACACGATAATACATAAGGAAGAGATTAGAATGAGACACAAATTGAATTAGCGCAGAAAATGCTACAGCCGGGGGGTGGGTGGGTGGGGGCAACCTTGGCCTCTCTAAGTCTTGTGGACTTCAATTCCCAGAATTGAGAGGTGACTGGCTGGGGAATGCTGGGACTCGAAGTCCACAAGTCTTAGAGAGGCCAAGGTTGGACACAACTGCGTGGTGGTGATATCACCAAGCGCTGAATGGGTAAAAGCAACGCAAGATATTTAGAGGAAGGGACCGAGCCCTGATCCAGCTATCCTACGAGAACCAGGAAACATCAAGACCTTTTGGATCTAGCACTGGGAAGGTTCCTTTGAGCATCGTTTTGAAAGCACTGCTTCAGCCCACACGGAAGGCGCCTGGGGGAGCAGCACTCCAAGGACAGCAGGCTATCCTCGAAGGCTCCAAGTATCTAAGCAACACATTTGGATAAATGAATGAAGGCACAATGATGCAAAATCTAATTTGGGTCAGTCACAGGGACCAGCGGTTTACTCTTCCGAGCTTTCGGACTCATGCTGGAGCCCATCTTCAGGGAATTTCTCTCTACTGGAATATGTGCCCCAGCCAACCATGTCTTAGACAGGTGGGAAAATAGCTAAAATACTGTTTAAACTGCAAATCCGTAAACCCCGTTTGCTTTAAAATTTCCAGCTGCAATGCCTGGAGAGAATTTGCAACTTAAATGTGTTTCTTGCCATTAGAAAATTTTACACTTTTTGATGGAGTTCCCGTCCAACCTTTCTGTTTCTGCGGAAATAGAAATGGCTAGCAACGGTGCCCTGATTTCCACCGCCTTTCAGTCTTTTGATGTGAAAAGGCTGGCCCGCCCCTCTTCATCCCTTGCCAGAAATATTTCTCCTGTTCAAAAGGGATCGAAATGGCAATGCGTGATTCAACTTTCATAAAGCAACTGGGTGCAAAAAACTTCGCATTAAAGAAGGCAAAACGCAATAGTTATATTATTATTTTTTTGTTCTCGCGTACGCTTTGTAGAGAAGCAAACAGAGAGATCTCCTGCCAAGAGGCATTTACATGGCTTAGCTGGGACAGATTAAGAGAGCTATCATTTGTGAACCGCTTATGGCTGAGATCTCAGGCATGCGTGGAATTCAACACAAAATATCTCCAAGATGATAGACTGAATTTTGGCGAAAATTGCTTTTGGTTTAGAGCCGGGGTGTCCAACTTGGCCACTTGAAGATCTGTGGACTTCAATTCCCAGAATTCCCCAGCCAGCCGGGCTGGCCGAGAAATTCTGGTGGTTGAAGTCCACAGGTCTTCAAGTGGCCAAGTTGGACACCCCTGGTCCAGAGAATTTCTGGAAATCCTGCCCTAGGGACCATAGAGCCCCAAGTTATAGAAGAGTTATCCTTTGCTAAATGATAGCTTTGGACTGTGGACAATCCACATTGTACATAAACCCTTTGTCGCTAACTAGGAACTCAACCACTTATGGCAAAAGCTCTGTAACATAAATGCCTATGGAGACTGATGAAGACCTTTCGCTTCTCATCCAAGAAGCTTCTTCAGCTCCTATTCTGTTGATCCTCCTTGCTGCTTGGTAGCCACAGCGCAATAACGCCCTGAGGTTAACCTGGGCCGTGATGTGACACGGATGGCATCTGCTTCGGCAAATATGAGCTAATTGTGCAGTCATTGTCCCGTCTTCAGTTCGGAAATACTTTGAAGACCAGAGACTTATTTGAGCGGAAGAAGCTTCTTGGACGAGAAGCGAAACATCTTCCAAGGAAAACCAGCAAAATCCAGTTGCCTCTTGAAAAAAGCACCTTTGGGACTCTGTAACGTAACTGGCACGGATAACACCCCTGTGCGTGAGGCGCTTGTCCACAGCGGGACAAGCAGAGGTGTCAGGTTAAAAAAAAACACCAACTTGCTCCTGGAAATTGGTAGGGCATCCACCCTGGGTGCCGAGGATCAATTTTTCATTAGTGGCCCGAGATACTTTGCAACTTTCCTTGAATTCGTGGTGGTAGCTCTATAAATCATTCTGATATTCCTGCCCGCGACATTCACCAAAGGAAAACCCTGGGGTCTCCACTAATTGCTTACTAAATTACGTAAGGGAGCCCGCTGAAAGAAAGGCCGGAGTTTGAGTTAAAACCAGATTGGCACTTTGGACGGGTTGTTGATGAGAACACCTAGCGACAACGCTCAGGCAATCAGAGCGCAGCCGCTGCCTGGGAATGGTTGAACTGCTAATTAGACTGAAGAAAATAAAACTGTCACTGCAGGGTAAAAGGAGCTCAAAGAAAACAAACACTAATTGCCGTTTCATTGTTAAATAAAGCACTGTAAAGCAGAATGGAAGGTGGGTGCAGGAGGGTAAATAACTATCTGTGGATCTGCTTAGGGTTTGTTTTAAATAAGCAAGGCCAAAATAATAATCTCTAGCGAGGAACAGATCAATACCGCAAAGGCAGATGTTACTGTTGTCTTCAAATGGTTAATATACATCTGATAGACTTGCTTAAAAGAGGCATTTATCTCGTTCCCTGGAAGCATTGGCTTGCGGGGTTATCAATAGCCCGTAACCTTGCGCTTAAAATGCAAGCATTATGAAAAGAAATGCGCGGTTGGTCACATCTTCATAATCCAACAATCATTGGATTGTTACTTACATTCTGCTGCTCGGTATAATCTTGTGCCCATCTCTGAACCACGTCACTTGTGGTTTGGGGTAACTGGCGATGTGGGGGACGTTTAGGACAGCAGCTTGTCCTTCAGGTACAGTTTCCCACTGGTTCTTGTCCTGGAAACTTCCCATGTCTGCAAAGAAAAAATTGGGCTAAGCACTCAAGAAGTTTACTGCTCAGTATTCCAATTTCAAAATGAGTCATTATTTCAACAGGGGCTTTATTGGCAGTGTGATTTTTCTTCTGGATCTAAAATGGCCCATATTTTTTTGTTTTCTATTGTAATAAGATTACCTACTTAAACAGAAGTATTGAACCGTGCAAGTACTTCTAATTAACCTTGTTGTTGCACGATCAGTTTAGCCTTCAGAATTCAGACACTTTCTAATTAAGAATTGCCAACCAAGTCCTGTGGACCTCTTTTGCGTTAATTTGCAACTCAGCTAATTATTTCTTTAAGCGCAAGAATTTTGCCTTACGAGGAAAGTTATCCAAGGCTTAAAGTTACTAATGCCTTCCTAGTTTTATTATGGTTTTAAAGAATCGTTCCTTACGTATAATTCATTGTAAGATGTAAGCTTTACATAACAATTTATTGTAAAACAATTACTTTGTGGTGGTATCATCTAATTTAGGGAAATGGTCGCTTAATTTTTTGTTTATGAAACATAAAATCCCTGCTATAAAAGAGGAATTCCAATTAATATCATACTATGCTGAGTGTTGCATTGCCACTAAAATATATCAGCTGGGTTCTTGCCCTGCCAAATGTATGCCAGAGAATAATTAAACTAGCACTGAATCAAGGGGAAAATGGCAGAGGCAGAAGGATCGGGCCTCTTCACCATTGCAATATCAACAATGAAACCACACTGAACCTCTTACAATGGTTGCAACTTTAAGGCTGCTAATTTCCTCAACAAGTAGGTTGAACTGGGGAATCTTTGGGGCTCTCTGAGCTTAGTTGTTGATTGTTATGTTGCAGACGTTTCATTACCCAACTAGGGAGCATCATCAGTGCTAAAGTCAGTGCAACCCCCACCCCCCATCTAGCACTGATGATGTTACCTAGTTGGGTAATGAAACATCTGCAACACAAGAACCAAATTCAGAAAGCATTGGGGACCCCAGATTGCTGTTCCTGGCTTAGCACTGGCTAGCAATCCTCAAATGTTTTTGTTTTTTTTCCAGGATTTTCTCCATCCCAAATACCTCGCAATTAAGGTATTAATGGTATAGGATTATGAACACAAGTGTAACCGTTCCTCTTCAGAGATGCCCTGTTTCTAAAATGGGATATTCATTACTTATGTAGGGGTTATTCTTAAAATGCATTTGATGCCATAATTCAACAATTAACACCGACTTTATAATTAGCAAGTCTCCTGTTGTTGTTGTTTTGCATATGAAAACCGTTAGATCTTGGTGGAGATTCATCTTGAAGATTAAAAGGAGAATTTCCTTTGATCTGATTAAGAAGAAACCTATTCATTGTGGCTAATGCTGCAAACCAGCATTTGACTGAGATAAAAGGTGAAAGAAACCAGGTTTCAGAAGAACGGAAGGAAGGCTTACATAATAATTTGGATTACATTATCTAGACCTTTTAAGAGAGCTGAGAACTTCTTGAGCAATGTTTTGGCACCCACGCCTACCTGAATAATTTAAAAACAAACATGTCACATTCCCACCAGCTTTTTAAAGCCGCCTCTGTTGCCGTTTTTTGCAAAACAAACATTAAATAGCCGTTAGCCGGAAGAGTGAACGGCCACTTGGCCAATTTGCATAGCATTACGCTATTATTCTTGAAGCTAATATTAAATAGGAGGAAAAATAAATTCAGCACATTTTCCCTCATGATACCTCTCTTCTCTGTTTAATCACTTCCTTGTAAATGGTCATGTCTAATAAAGAATTCTGTTCACCCACTTCATCTTCCTGCCATTTATCAAATGACAGCCACCGTTGCTGACCTTCCAGTTTAAGTGCTCCGAGGAACAATAATTAAAGTCTCAGGCAAAGACGTGTCATGTATAAACAAATAGTGAAACTTCATCCCGTTTGGGGAGATTTCAATTTGGCCTCTCCATTAGTAGCTGGTGATATGGAAGAACTGCTTGGAGCTTCCGGGAATCAGAGGTGGCGAGTAAAACAGATTAGAAGGTGGACAGGACACACTTGGGACTTACCTTTCCGCATTTTCCCAGCCTGTAAAAAATGGCATTGTTAAATACGTATCGCAATCCACAAAAGGAGTAGGAAAGATGCACTCCAAACTTTTTACTGCCTGGGTTGTAGAGAAGATTCACAATGTGACTGTCTGTGTGTTTGTTTTTTTAATGTATTCTCCTTTAAAAGTGAACATGAAGGGTTGCACGCTGCATTAAGCAATTCAGGAAAGAGAAATTTAACCGTTATAATCAATGGCTGTTCATCAACTCTTCTGTAATAGGGTGACACAGTCTTGGGAGAACTGGTTTAAGTGAGGAAGGCAGCAAAATCAGATAAATATAACCGATCTCCAATACAAGGTAAGGATCTCTCTAACATACCTGCCTAGTCATTTTTTAAAAAGATAAGTTAGAACTTATTTCTAAAGGAAGTTCCTAGTTTAAGGTTTAAAAAGCCCAGAGATGTGTATTTGAGAAAATCAACACATATATATCTGAGTGAATACCAAATACTTATTAAAGGTCAAAATTGATAGTTTCTACAATCTGAAGTTTGGCCATGCCAGTTCTCTAGACTTGGACTTAAGAATTGTCCTGGTAGAGGATTCAAACAAGCAAAACATTTTCAGAGATGTTGTATGACAAATGTAAAGCTCGGCTCTCATTTTTAAGCCTACTCTGTGTGAATGCCTGACAGCATGCTTGCCTCTTCGTTCTAATGGCGCTTTGTCGGTAAACTGGGGGTGGAACCATTGCCTGCGTTATTTATTGTATAACTTTGGCCAGGTAAAACCATTCTTTCTGTGATTAAAAATATATACATGCTGCAGAATCCGGAGAGGCCTAGCCCTCGCCTTGGCAAAGAACAAAAAATGGGCAGAAGCTAACTGGCAAAATAAGACGAAGCTTGTGCATGCTGCCTAACTGAGCTGTAATTAGAAAGTGTGGAATAAATGTCACTTGGACGTACAGGCCACTTGGACTTCGGATTTCCTTTGCAAGAGAGCCCCCATTCTGTTCCGCACAACGCACTGATAAAAACCACCATCCGATTTTTTCAAGGAGGGAATGACGTACCTGTAAGACAAAGGAGAGAAACCTGAATTAAAAGATACTCTTGGTTTTAAGGTTGCTTTCTCGGAAACTGTTTAAAGCTAATGGGGAAGAAGAACTCAGCTATTCAAATCTTTCCACGGTCCTAAAGCAGAGGGCTTCCCTCCCCATCAATCGCCAAGCTTCTTTTTTTTCTGCTATCCTGTAGTTTGTTTTGTTGCATGCAAAAGACAAGAAGACTAAAAAGGGATCCCAGACTGGTAGTCCTCGTTTTACGATCACAATTGGGCCCGGAATGTTTGCTGCTAAGCAAGACGTTGGTTAAGTGAAGCACGCCCAATTTTAGGCCCCTGTGTTAGCTCGCTGCGGTCATTAAGTGCATCGCCCAGTCATTAAGTGAATCTGACTTCCCCAGGTTGATGTTGCTCATCGAAAATTGGCTGGAAATGGTGATCAGAGAACCCTGTGATGTCGTAAACATCATAAATACATGCGAGTTGCCATGTGCCTGAATTTTAATCTCCCTCCCTCTCTCTCTCTCTCCCCCCCCCTTTCTCTTTCTCACTCTTTCTCACTCTCTCACATACACAGAAACACTATACAGATAGTGCTCGACTTACGGCCGCAACTGAGCCCCAAAATTTATGTTACTAAGTGAGACATGTGTCAAGTAAGTTTTGCCCCATTTTATGAGCTTTCCTACTACAGTCGTTAAGTGAATAACTGCAGTTAATAATTTAATAACGCGGTTGTTAAGCTAATCTGGCATCCCCAGTTTGAGTTTACTTGCGAGAAGGGTGCCAAAGGGGATTGCGTGCCCTTGGGACACAGCAACGGTCGTAAGTATGAACCAGCTGGCAAGCATCTGAATTTTGATCGCATGATCACGGGGGTGCGGTAAAGGTCGTAACTGTGAAAAACGGCCCTAAGTCACTTTTTTCAGTGCCATTGTAACTTTGAATGGTCACTAAATGAACTGTTGTAAGTTGAGGACTGTCTGCGATCCACAGCAAGAGGCCTCTTCGAGTGTCACCCATTCCCATCGAGATGCTACAGAGGAGGGCATTTGGGATTATGGTTGGAAACCAGGCCTAACCTCCGCATGCAGCCATGAAGCTGGCTGGGTGACGTTGGGAGAGACATTTGCTCTCAGATTCATCGTATCCTACAAAGTTGTTGATAAAGATAACATGGGGGAAATCACGTCTGCTACCTTGATTTCTTTGGGGGGAAAGGCATGATAAAAGCCAGAAACAAAATACCAGTTTTCTTGCAACGTTATTGTCTACCCTGAATGTAAATCTTGTTTTGGAAATGCCAAGATAAGATATATCGCTTTTCATCTTTCCAGCACAGCTTACATATTAATAAATTGTTCTACATTACACAAAACTACGCATGAATCATGCAGAGGTTGGATACTGTGGATTATCAAACACATCATATATTGATGACAGATCATGATTAATAATGTGAACAGCAAAGCATAACCGCGTAAAAAATCTTAGTTATTCTCTTTTGCAGCCTTAACCCTCAAGCTTGCTATATAAATTATGGAAGTATTTATTAGCAGTGAATAATTTACTTTGTATTAACTAAAATACATTATAAACTTAAGCTGGAAGATCATTTTTATTACTTTTTGGGTTTGGAGTGCAAATCTCCTTCTACTCTAATCAATTATTACTTTGTCGCTGATTGTAACTGGCAGGGATTATAAGTAGCATTTGAACCATATTGTAGTCACTTGGCAAAAAAAGAAAAAGATACAACAGTGAGGTGTTTTGTTATGCTGCTTGCCAACAAGACAAGATCAGAGCCAAATTTAGCCCAACTGTCCTATGCCAAAGGCAAACAGTCTGTAATAATTTCATCTCAATGAATAAATGCAATTCCCTGAACGTAAAAATCCAAACACACCAACCATAACTTGGATTGTTGCACACAATTACAAATAAATAATAGAACTGTAATATTCATAGTAGCAGATTTATTCAAATAAATATTGTAAACTTGGATTAGTTTTCCATGCACACTTTATTTGACAAAATAAATGTTTCAAGGATAGGAAACAAATTAATCAAGGACTAAGGGGGGAAAAATCCTTTTGTGTTTCATTGGGAACAAACGAACTCATATATTATATGTTAGCAAAACTTAAATACCTTAATTATTACTTAAAAGGGGGAGTTTTTCAGCTAATCCCCGTAGCTGCTACATAGCACAGTACTAAGTGCAGCATGCTTTAGAATTATAAATGTTATACTATTTCATATTAATTGTAGGTATTATTAAAAATGAGCAAGAAGCTGTTATGCATATACAAGGTCTAATCTGGCGAAGGCCAAAAATGGTTTAGTCAAGTGAAAAACAGCTCTGACTTCTCATTAAACCTTTGGTAATTCCAGTTCTTATGAGACCTGTTTTGCATCGCTTTCTATACATACCCCTCTTTTCCACTGCCCATGTGAATGTGTGATTGGTTTTCTATTACTGGCAGACCACAGCAAAGTGCATCCCATTGATCAAATGAACAGCTGTGTTGACTCTTGTCTGCTTTCTTCCATGATTAATCAAAATACCCTGACCTTAAATAGCTTTTAAATTTTGATTCCACACACAGAAAACATTCAGCCACTTAACGAACAAAGAGAGCAAAATGAGAGAAGCAGAAATAATGAGGGTTATTTGATTGAGTAGACCAGGAGTGTCCAACCGTGGCAACTTTATGACTTGTGGATTTCAGCTCCCAGAATTCCCCAGCCAGGGTGTGCTGGCTGGGGAATTTTAGGGCGTGAAGTCCACGGGTCTTAAAGTTGTCAAGACTGGACCCTTCTGGTGTAGATTGTTGCTTACATTCTAGCATTTCCTTCTGATGAGACCAGAAGGTACGAGGCGCTTGTGAGATCAGTGACCATGGATTGATTCACTTTAAGCATATTCAGATTCTACATTCTCAAATAACTTACTTATATTCCCTGGAGAACTCTGTGATTTCCATATCGTTATGCAGCCACTTAAATTCCAAAGGCCAGCTTCCTTCTGCCAAGCAGGTGAGAACAAGGCGGTTTCCTTCCAGATGCGTCTGAGGCAGACTGGGCTCCGTCTTGAAATAGGGAGCTACGTCATCTGCAAGACAACATATCACTTTTAGATATTTTGGCACCTTATGGGCTAAATGGTATCACAGAAGTTTACATCATTGGACAAATCAATATTTTTAAAAAAAACAAACACCCCATGGCTGGATTCTGCATTCAGATCTATGCCACAAAATATTTTCATTAATAATCATCAAAGTGTCTATGGAGCTTCTCAGTCCTCCAGGTCATTGTTGTCCGAAAGGTGTTTTTTCGAGAGGCAACTGGACTTTGTTTTTCTTTGAAGAGCTGAAGAAGTTTATTGAATGAGAAGTGAAATGTCTTCAAAGAAAAACCAGAAAGTCCAATTGCCTCTAGGAAAAAGCACTTCTGGGACAACCATCAAAGTGATAAGACTGATGTATGAAAGGACGAAAGTCCCAAAAGGTTCTTATTTCCCTAATGCCCTAGAGGTCAGGTGTTCTCCAAGAGGTATTGGAAGTAACCTGGAATAAAAGATACTATAGATAACATAGCATATTTTACTGTAGTACTATATCTTTCATTACACAGTGTATAGCACACTCAGCGGTGTGGCTTCTTTAGTTTTGGCTAAGAGTGGGCGTGAACTCATTCCCCCGTGGTTTGTAAGCCATTAGGTATGGATTAGAACTTGAAGTTATGGGAACCCAGCATACAGCATAGGGATTTAAAATAAGGCACAAGCTCATTTAGCATGAACCACTGTTCACCCAGCGCTGAAGACTGCAGGAGAAAGCTTGGTTTTCAGGACCATGGAGAGCAACGTTAGAGCTAAAATATAGTTGAATGGCTGCCCCAGTTCCCTTAAATCCAAATCTCTTAAAATCAAGTTCAGAAAGCACCCGGGACCCCAACATGAATTGTTCCCTCACTTAAAAACACTGGGGCAAAAGCATTGTGGGAAGAATCAACAAATGTTTCTCCTGTGCATGCACAGCACATGCCCAAAAAGCCAATTGTTGAGATAAGATGGCCAAAAGAGAATGGATCAATCCTGCCTCGAATCTTGACCGAAGTGTAGACCATCACAGAAGATGAAGACTCAGTGTTTTGTTCTAGTCCCTGGAACCATAGCAAGGCCACACTCACACAACTACCACACACCACAAGGACTAGAAGAATATGCAGAATTAAATTCAATCAGTTACATTACACTTAAGCCGAGAACCCAGCTTCTAAGCTGCCCCGCCAATTGTTGGTCAGCCTCAAAAAGGCAAGACCGGAACACGTCAACACATGTTTCAGACCATAAGCAAGCAAGAAAAGCTTTCCTTCAGGGTTTTCATCCATCAATTAAAATTGCCACCATGTGACAAAGGCAGCTGTGGGTTAAAATTTACTAATCCACTTTCTTTTCCTTAGGAACTATTGAGCTGAGCCATCCAGTGAAGCCATGTCTAAAAACCAGTTACCCTAATTAGCTCTTTGTACCCATTTTCATTTGTTTACAATCGACACGCAAATTAACAGGAAAATAATGCTACACTGGGGAACTTCCTTGTTGCTTCTCTCTGACATAACCATGTCTCCATTTTCTTTACTGGGCCCTACCCAATAATTTGTATCTGCTTAAAAAGTGGCGGCTGATAGTTACGAGCGCTGGCCTCTGTACAACCAATGAATAATAAAATAGATGCAAAATAATTGTCTGCAGATTAAAAACATCGTTCTTAGATTAAGTGGATCTGCAAATTAATTATCTACAAGTGAAGATGCCAGGATTCTCAAGATGACTTGAGAATCTGGTGTTGGACATTAGAAGCTGGATGCTTGTTTTTTATTTTTATTTTTATTATTATTATTATTAACTTTATGTTGCTCAGACCTCTGAGTCTTAAGAAAGAAATTGCTTTTTATACAACACCAGCTTGTTTGTTTGGCAAGCAGTGTGGGGTCTCAGCTAGATAGACCTACCGCATATGTTAAGAACTGAAAAAGCAAATTCGGACATCAGTTTTCCCTCTTTTCAAACTCAAGGAAACTGAAGCAAGGAAGATCTAGAATGTCCTACGTTCAAGTCTGATGATCCATGATCTTGGTCTTTCACTATTGGACAACTTCTCAACTGGAACACATCATAGCAATAATCTAAACCCGGAGTAGGCTGGTCTCCCAGAAACTGTATTTCTTATCGTGCCTGGGAATTCAACAGCTGTAGGTTGTGAATAAATGCTTATGAGCAACATTAAAGATCTATTCAGGCAAGATTATAAGAAAATCATCAAACTCAAGTATTTTTAGAACTAAAAATTAGCAGATCAGAACATTCTGAAAAACATGATTTATAAAACAGGCCAAAGTTCTACAAGATTTATTTGAGCCCATTTAAAAAAAAAAAAATACACTTGTTTGACTTTTTGCTTACATATTATGCAAATATCTTTCACTGAGCTAAATAAGCAGTGCAGAGTAACACTTGTCTGAAACAAACTTATAAAATATAATCTTAGACAAAGCCTGGTTGTAGCTAAGGATTCTGATGCAAATTTGCATCATTCTTCCCACATTTTTTTGGACTTGATTTTAGATTTGGCATTTAGATTTAATCATGTACTGTAGGTGCCTTTTATCCAAACAATGTTCACATATATTTACACCTACAGCCAAAATGGACACATTAGCTACCAGAAGAGCTTCTTACAGTACATTGCTGTTGTTTTTTATTTTTCCCAAATGAGAAATACAAGAGATGAAATGTTACACCCTTGAACATCAGGGGACACGCTAATTATGATCTTGCAGTGGAAGAACACTGCAAGATCATAATTAGTGATCGGAAGAACAACAATTCCACAAATCCGTCCTGTGCATGACTTAGCCAAAGCTCTCCATGAGTTTCTTGCCTTACTATTTCCCTTTTGGGTGTAAAAGAACAAGCCAGGAGACAGCTTGAGGTCATATGATCACGTCCTATGCAAAATACAATAAATACTTTCCAAATCATTCAGGAAACTAAAACTTAATTCCATAACACAGTCTCCTTCAGGAAACCTCTAACCATTTTTTTTCCTGGTCTGGATACCACGGGGAGTTATAATGCCCAAAAGGTTCTGTGCTTATTTATACTCATGCCAAGCCATTGTATTGTAGGCTACTAGGAATGCTCATAATAAGTATCTCAGTTTATGAAGCTGATATTCAGCGGCTCATGCCAAGTTCTCCTCTCTCTCTGTTTAATACATCACAAATAGAAAGACCAACTTTGGTTGCATAGTGCAGAGTCACAACAAACTCATTCTTTGAACCCGCATCCCAAATCTGCGGAAATCTCTAGAATGAGCTATGTTCTTTCGCTAGAGTTTCTTAAATTTGAAGGCTTATAAAAACAGGTGTAAAATGCTACAACGTGAGGAAGAAAGCAGTCAAAAGATGCATTTTCATCTGGATTTCCACCCTGGTCTAACCACGGTGCCACCAGAAGACTCTCTGGAACTAACAAGATTTTCTTCCTCCTAGGTTTATGAGTTCATCTGAAGGTCTTCTTTTAACAGGCAGTCCTGCAGCTGAGATTCAAAGCCCATATACCCAAAGTGAAAAAGACAGTATGACTTATGGTATTCAAATTTATGAGCTGTAAAGTACACTGTAACTCACATACCCCTAAGGATGCTGAAGAAAGCAGCAGTGGCTCAAGATAGCTAAGACCAATATATTTTAAATGGTAATTACTGTATCCTATTTACCAAAACAGATGATGTTCCTGAATTTTCGACAAACCTTCCAAAAGATAGGGGGGGGGAAATATATATATATATTATGCCTCTATTACCGTATGCTCAGCAAATCTGAAACGACTCTCTTATTTTTATAGATAATTTTAGTGGGGAGAACCAGTCTGCCTTTCAGGTGGATAAATGTAATAAAATCCATCAGTGGCTAAATGTGACTCAGACAATCACAGCAGTCAGACAAACCTGGGAGTTGTGCGAAGGGAAAACTCTGCTGGAAGGAGGCCGCAGTTTGTATGCTCTGACAGGATTCCCCCTATAGTCCAGTCAATCCCCAATAATGGAGAGATCAAAGTAATCTCCACATCTAAGAAAAGAGCTCAGAAACCTTTAGATGAAGCCTGCTATCTTTATCACATCTATGCAGAAGTCACCTTCCAGAATCACAGCCTAATAATCTCATTTTCTTTTTCACATTGATTTATGGATTCTGGCAAAGGTAGGGCTGAAGGAATTTAGTAATACATCATCAGGCATTTAGACCTTAGCAGACTGATGAGATGCAGTAACACTAAAAAAAAGAAGAAGAAGAAATGGAAGGTTTTATTTAGTCTCTCGGGACTGTCCCAGGTATATTTTCTATTCATTGGGGAGTCTGGACTCTAGTCATTGCTTACAGGCATGTGAATGCAAGGTTAATTGCCCGAAACCCATGAAATCTTCGATTTATCTCATTTATGAATTAGATTCCTAAACGGGGCCAATTTGCTTCGGTTATCAACAGAGTGTTTTGCCAATGGAGCTTTGCATTTGAAAATTGTCTAGTAAGAGGGGAATATATATATTTTTTAATCGTCTTCTAGCTTTATTGAGTCCCAAGATAACTCTTGATCTCTCTCGTCGGGATTGCTGCTTGTATTTTAATAAACAAGGGCAAGTGCAAAGAATAAAAACTTCTGCATCTTGCTCTCCTCCTTTCCTTCAGAAACAAACTGAATGAATCAGAGGTAAATTTGAAATATGGGAAACACAAGCAGTTTTCATCTAACTGAAAAGTCCCTCCCTCTGCCAATAATCAACAACGGTGAAGAAGCCAACATAGGATTTAATTATTCCCTTTATGGAAGACGCAATGTATATTATTACAAAATTACAAGCTAATACGCTATCCGTTCATTTGGCACCGTTTCAGTCATGCTGTTAATTAAAAGCTGGAGCCTCTCAAAACCACTTTCCCTTGCTGTGTTACTCTGAAAGCAAAGAGGAGAAAAGCAATATGGACATCCTTTGATAAGCTTAGACACGGTTGTCCAAAAATCCTTCGATAAACAGACCTTAAGGAGATTGGCACATGATGCCAGGTCCTCCAGAGGGATCAGTTGCCAAAGGGTATGGCCCAACAAGAGATCGGAGAGGTCTTTCAATTATTAAGGGGCGTGGATAAATTATATCGCTAGGCTGATTCACTTCATCATAACAGAATGTTTTTAATGAAAAGGGGAGGCCCAGCTTTGTATGCAGAATTTCTGAGTTATTATCGTCATTGTCAGATATTTATTGCAAAGGATACTACAGGTGGAACTTGACTTACGACCACAGTTGAGCCCCAAGTTTATGTCGCTAAGTAATGTATTTGTTAAGTGAGGTTTGCCCCATTTTACGACCTTTCTTTCCACCGTTAAGTGAATCACTGCGGTTCTTAAGTTACTAACGTGGTTGTTAAGTGAACCTGGCTTCCCCGTTGACTTTGCTTGTCAGAAGGTCACACCAGGGTATCACGTGACTCCGGGACACGGCGACCGTCATAAATGTGAGTCGGTTGTCAAGCAGCTGAATGTAAATCACGTGATCACGGGGATGTTGCAATGGTTATGAGTCACTTGTTTCAATGCTGTTGCAACAGTCACTAAACAAACTGTTGTAAGTCAAGGACTACCTGTATTAGAGACTGAATTATTGGGAATTTGTCGTTTCCATTTTCTCCACTTGGAACTGTTCTGGTCCATAGGCTTGTCTTCTAAAATAACTGGAGAGCTCAGGATGGGGCAAAGTGATTTAGATTAAACAAAGTGACATCAATCGACTTTGAAATCGGAACTCTCTCCTCCAGAGGGGAGGGGGAAAAAATCACCTTAGCTCATTTGATAGGAAGAGCTCCAGTCCTGAATCTTTAATATGGAAATAAAATGAGATGTGCTTCTAGAAAGGGAATGTAGACGTGAAATCTCCCCCCCCCCCAAAAAAAAAAAAAAGCATTATCAGAACGGTTTTGAACTTATAATGTAGTCACATCGAAAGGCATAAGCCCATCACAGAGATCAATCATTTTTAGTTATTAAAGGTAAAATAAGTATTCAGCTCCTTTCTGATATCTTCTTTCCAGAGATCGCCATGATTACCAAGAAACTCAAAAAAAAAAAGGCCATCACCTTCGTGGTTCAGGTCAAAAACCACTTGGGGAAAATTCAGGAGACAACACACTGAGAGAGCGTAGATGGAATGGCAAGCTGGGGTGGAGAATTATGCCCAGAAAACTCATGATCGTTTAATTGTGTATGTGTGTAATAGCTGCTAAGTGTTCAACCAGGAAGGAAAGATGAGCAAGCAAGATTGCATCACTCCCGGGAAGAGAAACGGAACGGGGAGAATTGTCAGTGGGAAACCTTACAACTCACATAAATATAGAGATTGGACTTTTTCCCAAACTGGTATTATACAGATTCAGATGAGTAAACAGAATCAGTCATTCTCTGGACTCGCAAAGCCTCTGCTTTAAGCAGCAACACAGTGCACGATGCAATTTCCCCCCCCCCTTTTTTTTTTCATCTAAAATGTCGGTGGCGAGTGCTTCCATTCAAAAAAGTCACAGGGATTCTTTGAAACTTGGTTCTCTGTTAATTCACCGAAGTGCCACTACATATGAGATATATACGTGGGAGATGCATTTGTCTGAAATGGTACAGGGTCTCCTGCTAGAGCTGGGAGTTGAGCCAGAAGACCTCCAAGGCCCCTTCCGACTCTGATGATGTTCTATTTTCCAAAAATACCTTCCATTAGTTTTCCTTAAAAGGAACTGACCTGAAATAGGATCTCACCCAAGGAACACGGCGAGAGGAGACAAGTGCATTCACACAAACCACCCAGGCCGTAGTCTGGGTTGGTAGCTGAGAACAGATGATGAATTGGGGGCTACCCCAAAGCTCGGTATTATCCATGGCCTTCCAGTGCTCTGGTACCTGCTGTCCAATGGGAGAGCCGGAGATAATAGATCTTAAATGCTTCTAGGTTTCATCCTGTTCATCCATATGTGAAACATTGAATCTTTTCTGTTAGATGTTTTATCAGAAACCAATTCCCTTGACCAATCCGGTACTTGCTACCCTGTGGAAAATGCTGAACGGCAGCATTTATCATCATTCACATTTCATTTGTGCCTTGAAACAGCTGGAGTCATGTCCAAATTGAGCCAACATTGAATAAACTCTTTGTAGTGGCTCCTGAGGAATCCTTCCGTCCCACTGAGGCCGTGCTCGGAGCGTAAACCCCGATTCAGCAAAATTGCTCAACGGGAAACAGCCATTTCTGCTGCTCATTTTTTTTTCAACCTCTCTACTGCGTCTCGCAAGCGCCTCCAGTCATCTGTTTCTATTGCATAATATATAATTTAAATGACAATTCAGAAATTGGACCAGATGGATGTCTAACTCAAATTCACAAATAGGTTTCCTAAGAGCAAAAACTATTAATAATCTAAAGGGTATGCTTTGAAAACTAAGGGGAGGGAAGGGAGGGAGAAAGGGAGGTACATATCGTATTTTAATCGACACCGTATAAAATATCTCGGTGAACTTGAGGTGACTCTTTATTCTCCTTTGGCGAGGTGTGTTTCAGGATATCTTCATAATGAGTCCTTGCATCCTTTAAGCATGAAAGTGTCACAAATCTATTTTGCAGACAGATGTCCACATGTTGTGCCTTTCAGCTAAGCCTTCTACATAAATCCCATTCCCCAATGTTACAAACTGGATAACGTGTTTGGCATTAAGGGGATTTAGCGTGTAGACTTGGAGTATAATTAGGGCCAGTCCTTGTTTCAAAGCTAAGAGACAACCAAGGTGAGAAAAATAATTGTTTCCAATATATATCAGGTGATCCCGAAGGCGAGAAACTTTTTAAAGTATCTCTAGCTACCCTACTTCAACATTAACCTCATCTGTAACGCTCCATGATGCAAAACCCCCAGGCCCGTTTCCTGGAGTACCTCTGGGGTGCAGCAGAAAGCAACACATTTAACTTGCCACAATATAGACTAAGTGTGTTTTAATCACACACGTGAGATAATAGAGATTGGAACTGCAATGTAAACGTCACAAGATAAACTCTAGGTAAGTATTTATTTATTCACATTTCTAAGTAGCTTTCTTCACCCAAGACTAACGCTAGTAATTTTAAAATGTTTTTAAAAATGCTAAATCATAGTTAGCATTTTGTGAATGAGCTTTAATACTGTACTCCTGCGGTGATCAACCATGTAACTCCCTTAAAATGACCACAAGGAAGACTTGACAATCTTTTGCTCCACTTTCTATTTACTGATGGCTCTTTGGCAGTTTCTTGATTGGGGTGTTGCTTAGTTCGGGGGTCTCCAACCTTGGCAACTTTAAGACTTGTGGACTTCAACTCCCACAAGTGCTTAAAGTTGCCAAGTTTGGAGACCCCTGGTTTAGTTGATGGTTGGTTTGAAGTTGACCTTGGAGTTAATCTATGCTGACCTGGTTGCTGGTTGCTGGTGGAGAGCTGCAGGGGGTCTTTCTGTTCTCTTTGGGGTGGTTGGTTGTCTCTTTTCCGTAGTCTGTAGATGTTGTTAATGTCTATGTGTCTGTTGATGGCCGATTCGTCAGAGCGCCGGGCTTCTAGACATTCCCTGGCATTTTTAGATTTGGCCTGGTTTAGGATCGTCACATTTTCCCAATTGAAACTAGGGTTCAATCTGTCTGTATATTGTGAAATGAAAGCATGTTCGTCATACGTTCTGACTGCCAGTTGGTGTTCATGGATGCCTTCTGCCAGTCTTCTGGCTGTTTGTCTTATAGAGTGGTTATTGCAGTTCTTACACTGTATGTTGTAGATGACCCCTGTTTTTTCCTTCTGGGGTTGCTGAGTCTTTGGAGATTGTTCTTATATCTGCATGTTTTTAAGTGCTTTATTTAAACTGGTTATGACTGGATTTAAATATCAGCACTAGATATCATAACAGGCATTTAACAGTACTAACAGTTACTGTACTGTGCAAAAAACAACAACCCCTTTTTTAAATAGAAGAAGAATTCACCCAGTGCCATCTGTTTACACGTTCTTGTTTTCACACGTAACAAACTAGTACATCATTAAGCTGTGCCTCTGTAGTTACACATATCATTGAAAGTACATCCTTAACCACAAACCTTGACTGATGTAAAATGGATTAAAATAATAGCATACTATTATTTGCTCATTAAAAAGCAAATTAGTTGCATTTTGTGTTGTTTGCTGAACAACTTCAGGCAATGCTTAACAGGTGCTAATTCCAAAATTGGTTTCAGGTGCAAATAGATTAAATTAGCATGTTTCATGATTACAGAAAACATTTGCTGGACAAAAGCCAATTCAGAAGGCTAACAGCAAAGCAGAAGCATTTTCAAATTAAAGGCAAGCCCATTAAATTAATAAGTATTACAGGCATTTTTTTTACATGCATTTCTCAGTAGCTTGCAGCATTTGTCAACAATGCATTCATTTGCATAGATCTAACCTATCCTGGATGATAAATATCAAAACCAAGTTTGTCTAAATTACTGGCACACTGACGAAAAGGAAATACCAGAGGAATAAAGTAAACATAACAATATACCCACTCAGCTGCCCCATCTGCATCAAATCTATTTACTGCTTTAATAACTGGCAGGTACTAATAAAAATGTGGATATTATAGTTAGAAACTAGGTAAAAAAATACACCGGGTTTGTTGGAGTTGGACAACAGATAACAAATTTGAATAAATTGCACTTGCTTCTGAACAAAAAAAAAATGCAATTATATCTAATAACAAGCAAGTAGCCATACTTATACTTGGATATGCAGTGTATTTAAATATACTCTGGAAAATGCAATTGTCTTTTTTTTTAAAAAGGTAGATAGAAATATATTTGGCTTTTTAAGTTGATGTGTTGTTTGGAAAGTGGGCTTGAGAATGTTAAGCACCTCTCAAGAGAGATTTTAAAATGAAATTGTTCATATAAAATATCTGCCGACGTTGTTATAAAAACACTCTTTTATCAAAGAAAATTGAAAACGGGGTGGGGGGGAGAACCATTTACATGAGAGAAATGTAGAAGCACTGAAGTCTCAAAAGCTTCATTGATATGTGTGTTTGGGGTGAATCAAAATTCTGTTTAAAATGGATTCAAAATAAAGCTCCCACCAGAAGCTCACTGTCCATACTGATTTTCCATCACAAGGTAAGGAAATGCGGGAGAGGGAATTAATCTCGCGGAAAACATGGCATCTCACCCAAGATTGCCCAAACCATGGACCCAGGTAGCATTTTGATCAGACATCCTATCCTGTTCTCCCGACCTCTTAGGATACGAAAGAGGCATTGACATTTTTCCATGGAGGCCAGCCCAATTGACTTAATGAATCCTGTGTTTGCAATATTGAGCTCGGTCTTGAAACAGCTTTGGATGAAAACGCTGCCCAGTGCTAACAATTTTGGTCTCCTCAGCCAGCAAAATATCCCACAATAGACTCAGCCAGGATGTTCTATACACAGATTACAAAATAAAATGCAAATTACCATCGGCTCCACTTAACAGTTGAGTCCAGAAACACTGGCACCATTGGGGATCATGTCAGATGAGGGAGAAGAGAAGGAAAGTCGGGCAAAATGCAACTATTAGTCATCGTTCTTCCAAATATCCGATTTGGCCTTTCCCAATTTTCTTCCCTCTAGTGCAGGTGATCCTCGACTTATGACCATAATCGAGCCCAAAATGTCTGTTGTTAAGTGAGTTTTGCCCCGTTTTATGACCTTTCTTGCTTCAGTTGTTAAGTGAAACACTGCCGTTGATAAATTAGCCACCCGGTTGTTACGTGAATCCGGCTTCTCCATTGATTTGGTTTGTCAGAAGGTCGCAAAAGAGGATCACGTGACCTTGGGACTCGGCAACGGTCATAAATATGCCCCTGTTGCCAACCATGTGAATTCTGACCACGGGGACCATCCTTCGACCCTCCTTCTCTGACCCGATCCCCTTCAGATTGCAGAAAAGTAGACCTGATTCCTGACACGGAAGTCAGCAGAATTAGCCTGACTGTTTCTTGTAGCCCAACAAACAAGCCACAGGTGAGCTTCACATCTCAGCCATGGTGGCACAGTGGTCAGAGGGCAGTAGTGCAGGCTCCTTCTGCTACCTGCCGGCTGCCTGCAATTTGGCAGTTCGAATCTCACCAGGCTCTAGGTCGAGTCAACCCTCTGTCCTTCCGAGGTGGGTAAAATGGGGAGCCAGATTGTTGGGGGCAAGAGGCTGACTCTGTAAACTGGTTAGAGAGGGCTGGAAAGCACTGGGAAGCGGTATATAAGTGCTATTGCTATTGCTTCACCAAGAACCCCCAATGAAGGGGATTTACCCAGAAATACCCTTTATGCAGTTGTGATGCTTCCAAAACTTAATCTGTTAAGTCCAAAGTTTGTAGGCTCCTCATTCCACAACGCATTCTGAACCCTGATTTTCTTCTGTGGAATTTGCCATAATTTTTGCATCGCAACCTCCCCTCCCCCCCCACAAAAAACAAAACAAAACACACTCGGGGGGCTTATTGAAATTCTCTATCCATGCACTTTTTCCCTGATTAAGCATCCAACTCCCCCCACCCGCCTTAGCCCAAGCTCACACGTTCACTGCTATTACCCTTTCTTTTCCAAAATAAATGAAACGATGGTGTTTGCCATGCATATGCGGATCAAGAGATCTTACTTTGGCAGTTTCTTCCCCTGCTCAACAAGGCTTGACAAGAACTGCCAACAACATACTGACCTCCGGTGACACCGTTAATAGCAGCCAATCAAAAAAGGGCCGGATTGTGAATTATCGTGTGGTCAAGTGCAAGCTGGAAAATAATAATACTCCACTGCCATGTAATACTTTTGCCTGATTTTAATGCCACTAGATTCCAATGACAAATTACAGGATACCCACATTGGAGGCATTTTCTCACCGATGTTGCGCGTTCCCTTTTAGGCTTCCGTGTAATTTTTTAATATGTATTTATTTATACAATGCAATAAAGCTGCCCATCTTGTCGCACAGGGACTCTAGGCAGCAAGCAAGGATTGAGACCAACAAACAAATTGAAAACAACAAATACTGTACGCTACAGTAACATCGGTCTAGGCAGGCTGCAGTCAGTTGCTTCTCAAATATGGAAACTGGGGGCAGGAGAAATGGCAACGTAACTTGTGAAGGGACAGGACCAGTGAAAGATTAGCTTTTCCGTGACATCAATTCAGTTCTTTGAATGCATTATGTAAAATTGTTTGTTACATTTGGGGTACCTCATTTTATTCATAGGTCCACTAATTCTGGCTTTATGAAACTATTATTTAGACTTGCTAGGCATCTTCTCAGCTCCCTTAATGGATTTATTATAGTATTTAAAATCTGATTTCTTTAGTGTTAGCCCTTTGAATTTGCTGCTTTAGAAATATTAAAACCTCTAAATCATTATTGTGCGATGAAATTTATAGAGTTCGTTCAGCCTTCACTTCCTTGACGGGACCCTATTCAAAATAAATGCAAGAATTTTAGTTTTCTCAACGTTTGCTTTCACTCCTCTTCTTTTTTTTTTTCTGATGGGCATATTAAAATATACCGATTATGGCTAGAGCAGAATATGAAACACTTATCTGTCTTTCCTTACAAGTGAACAGTTATTAGTTTGACATCTGAAGCTGAGCTGCAAATGAGGGGAGACATATTGTTTTGTTCTCCAGTAATATTCTGTGGTTTGACTTGAGTTCCTTTGCCTGTTATTAACAGAAATTTTCACTTGGAGATGTAGTGAATGGAGAGAAATTGAAAACGTCAATATATATTTATGTAATTGGACCATCCTCACCCTTCTCCTTTCTTTCCCTTTCTTTCTGCTTCTTTCTTTCATTCCCATGACAGGTTATTGGAAATTGCAAGGGTTCTGTTTTTTCTTTCTTTCCAAAGTTGAGAAGGAGACCCATTCTATAGAGTCAAAAGCCTTGGAGAACTGTCCATTCTCAAAGCCAGCTTTTTCCTGGGATTTGACCTTTGCAGCAATAAGGAAGGAGACACCAAGGGAAACAGAAGTCTCTGAGGAGAGCAAGCGCTTCCAATTGGTACATAGAAAGGGGTATGGATGAATAAAAAAGGACAGCAAGGAGATGACTATGTTTGCCAATGTTGGGGATCAGCTTATACACCAAGATGCTTCAAATCTTTGAGTTTAAAGATTCAAAAAGTCCAGTTGTCTTTTTTAAAGCACCTTTGGGACAACCATGACCTGGGTGATTGAGATCTCCATAGACACTGAGATGCTTGCTTTTTTTCAAACCATTGCAGGAGGAGGAGGAGGAGGAGGA
>JANHFL010002497.1:71904-87366 GCA_032468155.1 Oxyrhabdium leporinum | reverse complement strand
GGCGGAGGAGGAGGAGGAGGAGGAGGAACTGTGGAATCCTTGGTGCTCTCTAAGCTTGGTGGTTTTCGTGGCAGACCTTTCATTACTCAACTAGGTGACATCATCAGGGCTGGTGATTAGCATTATTTCTCAGCTTTTGGGCTGAGGTCATATATTGTATCTATCTTCAACTTGATGCCACTCAGATCCACAAAAATATTTTAGCCAAAATCCTGAACAACCCAAATACATTGCGGTTTTGAACCACAGTGTGGTCTTTTTTTCCTGTCCAAGTCAAAGACATTTTCCTGTTCGTTCGTACTCCTGAAAGAGGATGACAAGATTCCAGGCTGTGAACATTCAAATGACCACTAAGTTCACAAACAACCGTTTTCTGCATTACTGGGTTTCTATCGAGTTTCTTTTATTTTTATTTTTATTATTGTTGTTGTTGTTATTGTTGTTATTTTGCAGCCCTGCTAGGACAACCTACTTGTAAATAATAAAAGCTCTCCTTTCGTTCCAAAGAAATAATGCTTTCAGCTGAAAAACTGTAACACTGTGTATTATGGAGGCAGGACGAGAAAGAAAATTAATTTAAGGAGTCCTACTTACGTGTCTGCAAATGGCTTTTGAAATGATATCCTTAATCATGAATCTATAGTTCCAATATTTACAGTGCACTCCCAAATATAAATCATGAGCTCAATGGGAGTTATATCTGTACTGGAAAATAACTGATTTTCAGCACTTTGCAACACGTGTATATATCACATTTACACTCGGCATGTTTAGACACACAAGAGCCGTTTGTCATTGGATTCTTTTCTTAAATTATCCTCCTTTCCGAGAGAGGATTTGTCAGAAAGTGAATGATGTTCTGAAGAAAGGCCACCCTCATTTTGGGTCCTAGAAATGACGCACGCACTCTGATCTGCCACATTTAGCCATCTTAATTTAGTTTGGCTCCTTAAAAGCGTTCCCTAGTTTTTGCAATCTTGTCTTTAATATAAGTAATATTCCTGAAAAGATTAAGGCCAGATATAACCAAATTCATGTCAGTAATCCAGAGGAAAACAGATAACTTTTTCAGAGTTCTAAAAAAAAGAAACCCTAATCTTTTACCCTACAGAAAAACCAAGAAAACACAATAACGCCATGATCAAGAGTTAATGAGCCATGACATCTCAACATGGCTTGGAGTTTACCATCATTTTTTTCTCCCCGATTATTTAAAAACAGCAACAACAAAAAAACACCAAACCGTTTCCAGAACTATTAAGGGTAAATGGTCATTCTTTCCTCTTTAATTCTCATGCACAAAAAAAACAACAACCACCATTAACCTAAATATGTCCAAAATGATTTGTTGGCCTATCGTTCACTTAAGGGACAATTTAGTAATCCATTATTGATGTTAAAATGACTTGTCTAGCAACGAAAGACCATGGCAGCTACAGGATTAAATTACCACGAACATGGAATCACACCATACCACGCTTGTGGTAATTTCACCAAAAGACAGATTTATTTCCGGTTAATTGGTGTCTTGGGGCCAGGCTGGATTTGATAGCGGCCATATGGGAGCCAATCAAAGGCAGTTATTCACAAAGCCGTTTGAGATGTCATTTTCAAAAAGGCTCCCAGATATTCCATGTCTCTAACAACCATTAACGGCTTCTTAAAAAAAGCAAAGCGGGCTTTCAAATAGCACATGCTTAGATAATGCCTAAGTCCGACTGTTCAGCGTGTCAGTTGTATGGATTATTAGATCCATCTCTTATCGGGGAGAACAAATTCACGATGTGTTCATCAACAGAGGCCTATCCATCAAGAGAAAAAAACAGAGAGATGGCACTGTGATTGTGGTTTTTGTTTCAATGGGTGCCATTCCTGCATTTTGTCCTTATGCCACCGCTGGGCTGAGCGGCAGATGCCTACGTTCCTGATCTGTCTTTTTTAACTTCCTTTCCCAAATTAGCAACACGATGGCAAATCAGTTCAAGGGATTGGAAGAGTTTGCCTTTCATAGAATTAACTGTCTCTAGCCATCCAACGTACAAGGCGATATTAACTTTGTAGGGTTACCTACCTGTGTATGGGTGTGCAATTCTACAGAGAAAGATAGAAATTACTTGTAGGTGTTCTCATGGCGTGCTGCAGTTGTTGTTGTTTTTAAATTCAGTGAAATTATCTCAGACCATAAAACAAATCAATAAAACCCAAAACATGTTTTGTAAAAAGCACCTGTTTGCTTCTCAAGTTCCAGTGAGTCGGTTTCGAAAAGAGGGAACTCGCAAAAATCAAGACCATATACGGTGTCAGGTTAATAAACTGGATAAATTTCACTGACGTTTTTGTGGCCTAGATAATTCCTTTTAAATCTACTTCGGCGAGGCATCCAAAAACGGACCATAAGAGTAAATACGTAAGTGGTATTAAGTGCAGTTTTTTCAGATTGTGTGGTAGTGAGGTAGACAAATGGTCCATATTATCATCTTTGATGGCACAGTCCAATTAGTAAATGCTTTTTGAAAAACTGAGAACGGCATCTAACAATCCTTTAGGATGAATGCTGAGGTTGGTTTACTCTCTGCAGTTTGTAATATATATAAATTGATGCGGCGCAAGAAAGTGATTTCGTTTCTATTGTTAGTCACTAGTTTCTTTTAATTGGAAAACAGTGAAAACACTGTTAAAACACATCTTTCATTGCCTCTGTGGCATTAAATTGCACAGGAAATTGCTCTAGCCCTAAAATCAACACCAAAAACTCAAAGCTTGGGGAAAAAAACCCCACAACGGATGACACATTCTTGCAGTTTCATTACTACTGATTAGCCGTATTGACAACTTTTTTCTAATATTCTTCCTGACCGCAAATCTTAATTTCGAATAAAAATACTTAAATAGGGATGTGGAAAATATTTGTATCTCTCCTCATGTGTGTGCAAATCGGTATTAGCACAAGGGTTTTACTAAAACCACATTTTTTAACAAAAATTGGGAATATCCTTTGTGAATTATATTGTCCCAAAAAAGAATTGAAACCTTTTCTGTGCTATTAGGGTTGTTGTTGTTGTTTTGAGTTTGTTTGTTTTTTTTAGAATACTAGACCAAGTCATAATTGATTGTTTATATCAGAGTACTTTAATGATTCCTTAATTAGTCAGACTTGTCAGTGTTTGTGACTGGGATGGGGGAGTCAACTTGTGGTGATAAAAATACAGGTGTGAAATAACTCAATTTACAATGTTTGAAGATGTTAATGAACTCACACAAAGAAGTGAGGCCCTTTGAAAAATAATCTGAATCCTTATTGCTCCCACCTAACAATCACAGTTTTACATCATGCAGAAATTACTATACTTATCTTCTCATTAACAGCTCATCTTATGCCAGCTACTTGCCAAACCAATTATAAGAAATTTTCTAGACTTGAATGAAATGAATTAATAGGACACTTGGACCTCACTCATTTTTCTCATGACTGAATAAAAGATAGCTGTTTGGGCATAAATCTAACATTGTTATGATCTAATTGGTAGAATTAAGCTGTAGTAGGCTATAATTAACACACACTTCTAATGGTCTGTGAGGAAATAGCCATCAGATTTTCTTATTACACAATCTAACGTATTGCTGGTGAATTAAGTGATGCTGTTGGGGTATCTGGAGGCTGCTGAGGTCCAGGTGGGGAACAATAGAGTGACTGAACCTTGACAAGAGTGGGTGGCTTTAGGCTTGGGGGCGTCTCCTGATTCCAGGGTCTGACCATCTTTGGGGTCAAGTGCAGGAAATCAGGAGACAAGGCAATTCAAATGAATAGAGGATTTATTACATACTAATGCTCTTTACAGAATCTTTACAGAATTTACTACTAATGTTCAAAGCAAATCGGCGGTAGATAAGAGTCAATGGAATTCAAAGTGGGCTGGACTTAGATCTCTTGTGGGCATGAAGGGATTTGAGACTGATGATGTGCTTGACCCCTCCCTCAGGCTCAGCCTGGTCATCTCCTACATTTGGTTCTGGATGGAGTGTCCTTGCCCCAAAGAAACCCAGTTCTTAATCTGGGGGTTCTGCCACTCTGCCAGGCAATGGTGGGGAGTTTAATAGTCATGGATGGTGAATGTCAAAGCCAACCCTACTTGTCTTGAATACTAGAAAGTATTCCATTTGCTGCTCATCTTGAGTTAATTTTTTTGAAAATAAAAATATCTCATCCACATCCATGTTGAAGGTTGGAGAAAAAAAGAAAACCCTTCAGTTCTCTGTGAATATATAATTGCAGGCAGAGAATATAAAATCTGCAAAATTTTCTTAAAAATTGATGACAGGAAAGATTTGCCCAAACTTTATATGTTTTGGAATGAGGCTCTACAAAGGCATCGAGCCCAGAGATACAATTTCTGAAGATCCTGAAGAAGACCAGTTTTAACCACTGTTGTTGAATAAGCCTCAGTTGGCTAGATTCACCCCCAAACTAGGAACCAGGTTGACTGCCCATTCTGCTGGATCAAACCCAACATATGATGGCTTTACTCATGCGTAGACCTTATTATTAAATTATTAAGGAAGTCCAATCATTAAAGAAACTGCAACATGAGACTTAGTGAGAAACACTTTTGTTCCATCAATGAATGTAAGCACTTGGATGACATAAAGAAGAGATCTAAACAAATGCTTCTTCCTTACATAATTAAAATGTTAGCTGGCCAAGTAGGTATTAGAGCATGACTTTATGGCTGCATTCTAATCTTTAAATCAGATGGTTCATTATCTTTCTATCATAGATTACATAATTAAAATGTAATCTATTTTTTCTGAAAGCTATTACTTTAATCTTACAAACTCAATAGTTTATAGATATGGATGTAAAGATGCACACCAAAACAGAAATATGGAAAACCTGCAGACTTGTTTAGCCATCCATCATCAAAGTTAATTTAAATCCAGATAAAGCCTTCAATCAGGCAATGCTCAAATTTTACAGAAATCCAACCGTAATGTCATTTTTCTTGTACTAACCTGTCATTCAGAAAGCCTAAAAAAATGATAAAACCATCATTCCCAGCAGTTTATATAAGACATCCATCTTTTCTCCAATTTGGGGTGGACATGTTGGTATTGATCATACTCCGAAGGAACAAAACACAGATTATAGGATAGTCACAAAAAAATAATGTAAAAGAATGAATGATAAATGGTTAAAGCAAAGGCAGGATATTCAAAGACTTTCCTTAATAGTTGCATTTATTCTCTCCTGCTTGCTGTGGCTTAAGAAAAGTTCTAGTCATTTTTTTGTGTAAGAAAGCCCATTTGCCTTCAAGATGAACTTCACCCTTGATGATTCCATGTGGGTGGGGGTACCTAAGGCACCAAATTAAGTAGGAGAAAAAGAAAAACAAACAAAATGACTGGGTCAGGGGTAGAAAGGGGAAATTGTACTTTCAAACTTGCAAGAGTCTGTTTATGTCACTTTACCAAAATAGAAATAGCTCATCTCGACATGTTTCCTTTCCAATCTAGCTCATAAGGCTGACATTAATGTTGTAAGTCTGAAAGTACAAGTCTCCCCCTTCCCCTTTACAGCCCAATAAACTAGGGAGGGTCTTTTTTGAGCCTCTTCCCCTGCCCATTATCCAACGCTGGGTTATGCTGTCTCTTATCTGACCATTCCATAGACAGCATCACGTCTCTCCTTCTCCCAAGGTCTTTCTCATATTACAAAATACCCAGAAAAGTGATGTTTTGTAGTGCAGTGTAGTATTTCTCATTTCTCCCAAAGGTTCTAAGCTATCTGTACTAAGCATAATGGACTATGGATATTTCAAGTCTATTGCTCACAATCTTCTGCTGTGTTTTTAATATGTTGTTCATAAATCATTTAATTCCTACCCCAGCTGACTTTTGTAATGTAGTCCTTTTTCATGAAAGAAACCTTTTAACCACAAAGTTATCTTGTTAAAGGAAATCCTGAACCAATATTGTTCCCTGGATCCAAAGCTCCTATTTAATTGGTAATTTTAAAGACACAGATAAATATTTTAACACCTTGGTTTCTAGGACCTTTGAGGAACTATTGGTTTTATGTAAGCTTTTTACTATTTTAGTCATCTGACAATTTAGACAATATATAAAATAAGTAATTGGATACCTAGTACAAGGTGATGACATTCATTATCTTCAATAAATTCAAAAAGCGTAAATTGTTATTAGAGTTTCAGATGTACTCACCAGAAAGACATTAAAATGCCTAGTTGAAGTGAAACCTAAATGTGTGCATCTTAAAATACTTAATATCAACCAAGGCAGTTTTCAGTTAACTCCTTATGCTCATAAAAGCATATATTCTTATTCAAGTGAAAAACAAAACATCATGTACAGAACTGGGAATACCTACAAGATCTCTGATGATTCCTCAAAGTGTTTTTGGTATTTATAAGAATTCACCTGGAATTCCTTTACAGGTTTTTAATCCCACCAGAGACACAAGAACAAAATTTAGCTGCATATAAGCTATCTAATAGAGGAAGGCTTGTTATACAATCTTAATTCTTCTTGTAGTGCTGGAACCAATGCTATTCTTTCACAATTTTAGAAGGAGAAACATTGTATAAGGAAAAAATAGTATGAGACACATACTTATTTATGCAGTACTGAGAAAGGAAATTCAGGTCCCAGTCCAAAAGCTATATATACACAATTCTTAGAATAATCCCTTGTAAACCAAGTAGGTTCTTAAGGACTTCAAAAGTAGGGCCACAATTTATACATCCAGAGAGCACTCAGAAGTGTTATGGGTACAGGAAGGATCTCCTATTTAGAGGTGGAACCAAGGTAAGAAAATGTACAGAAACAAATAAAGGAGAAGTTTGTTATAACAGCCATAAATAACTTGGAAATTATACACCGAAGAAAATGACAGGTTAATTAAATGATACTGTTTCCTGTAATGAAGTCCAGTGAAAATGGAAGAGAAGCCAAACAGGTTCTCCGGCTTTAAAATCCATCCCAATTATAGATTATTTCCCGTTCACCAAGTTACGGCATGCAGCAAGTTTGAGAAAGAGAAACATGTTAATCAGGACAATTATGAAAACTTGTGGCTCAAAATTCCAACTATTACACCCAAGATATGACAAGACAAAACATATAATGGAATCTTTCCTCATGCTTTAGCCCAACCAGCTAAACTGGTAACTGAAGCTTATTTCAGTACCATTAAAAGATTCTATTTGTAGCTCAGGGTTGGATGGTGAGGTCCTTGGTGGTCTCTGAGCTTGGTGGTTTTCTGGCAGATGTTTCATTACCAAACTAGACATCATCATTGGTGGGCTAGAGTTTGCTGTCATTTTATATTTTAGTGGCTTGCCCTGTCAATGTCGGTGGGATCATTAGAAAATAAAAGGAGAGCAAATCCCATCCTCTACTAGCACCGATGATGTTGCCTAGTTTGGTAAAGAAACATCTGCAAGAAAACAACCAAGCTCAGAGAGCACCAAGGACCTCTCTTATTTCAGTGCTAGCAGCAAGACAAGATTTTTCTCTGCAATGTGTAAGGCGGTAAGTGATTTTAAGGAGCCGAAGACAAATTGTTTAATGTTCCTAGCTTGGTCCTGCCATGGGAGAATATGTGGACATGCCATCTGAGATAATCCGAACATCCTGCCTGATGAAAACGCCAGCCTGCAAAAGATTTGGCGGCTCCAACATTACTAAGAAAATGTACACACTTCTACCGTAGCATGAAACGATCACGTTTTGCAGAGATTTATAGAGCAGGAAAGAATAGGTACATTCAGTTCTCTTGGTGAAAGTGTTAAAAAACAAACAAACCGCCCTTTAGTTCCATTAAGAGCTCAGGCATATTTTTCCTAAACAAACTAGGCTTTGAAATTCCTCCCTGCATTAGTCAGAAGTAAGCATTCCTGTTCACAATAGCAGGTTCTTCACCTGCTAAATGGCATAAGAATGGAACTTGGCGAGTTGGCAGAAAGCAGAAATAATAGTTTGTGTACATTTGCTGCATACCGATTTATCTTTAAACCCTGGCTCACAATCAAGCTTCCTCTTCAAAGTTACATCAAAGACAGAGGCAGAGTTTTGTCACTTTTCAAAAAGCAAGAGCTATACAAAGTTGAAATGAGAAAACTTTAAAGTCGGGAACATTATTGTGTCTGTCACCAGCTGTCACCTTAGGAACTATCTTTAGTTGTAACAAACACTTTGGATAGCCAGAGTTCTTTCATTTTCCGGGGGGAAAAGAACGATCACACCTTCTCCAGCTAAAAAGTAAAGTTTCTAACCTTTCATTTAATGGAACTCTTTCCTGGATTTGTGGATGTTGATGGGAAGGGAAACACAAAATAGGACTCTGAACTGTGCCCCAATTTAGATCCAAGGAGTCAACAGACAAAGTTTAGCATGAAACTCCTCAGGCTGTGAAGGTTTTGTCTGGCATTGTGTAGAAATGAATATTTAAAAACAGTTACAATAAGCTCAGAGTTACAAACTGCAGAAGTATTAACAATGGACTGATTTGCTAGGAGGAAAAAAAAATAATAGAACGCCATCTATTTCTATTATTATTTGCAATGGATGGCAGAGTTCTTTTTGAAGTGAGGAATTAGATTTTCTTTTCTTTTGGTTCCACTCAATAGAACATGTTAACAACAAAACAGTACAATATTCCACTTCTGAAAAACTAATATGCTAAATCATCGTGAAAAGCAGATAAACATCCAGGATCCGCAGTTTGGTTAGATGGTTCTAATGGAAAGCAAATACATTTAATTCAGAAAGAGGGAATGGAAGAAGCTCATCCATATAGACTTACAAAACTGTGTACCTAGAGCGAGATTTATATTCAGAGCCATCACTAGAAGCTTACTTTAAATAAATGGTTATAATGACAGGGACCATTTTATGCATTAGCTAGAAAGCTTCTTTGTAAATACCTACTCCACGATGTTTTTCAGAAGAAAGACGGAGGGTTTATACCATGCTGGCTGGGGAATTCTGGGAGTTGGAGTCCAGAAGTCTTAAAACTGCCAAGGTTGGACAGCCCTCATGCCAAGGCTAAACAAAGCTTGACGCGCCCAATAGGCTTTGCATAGGAATTATTTTGGTGACCAAGTTAACAGACTTCTGGCTATTCAACAAATTAATCAGCAGGTTATCCACACTCTCCCAAGAGCTTCATCAGGAGGAGATGCCATATTTTATTGGCATCTCCAATAAATTTCTGAACTACATGAGTCAGATTGTTTTTTTAAAAAAACCTACATAACACTATTAATATTAATGTGGATGTTGAGCTATAGACAGAAACAGTAAATGAAAGTATTCCAAAGAATTTTGTGTTGGTGTGCTTGTGTGTTTAAGCATAAAGCATCATTGCTACACTGCATTTGATTTTCAGTTTTAATGGTCCATTTTTAATACCAAAAAAAAATCACGTTCCTTAAATTTAGCCTCTAAAAACATCGCTAAACCTAAAATTGCTTGGTTCCTGATGAATCAGCACAATTAAAACACACAGCTTTTTATTGCCTCCAGCTAAAGCCTGCAGTAATAGCATTTTTAAGTTTACAGGAGGACCTGCAGCTACTCAGCAGGGTAGCGTTTTTATACACACAGAGAGACACACAATAATTACTGAGACTGGCCCAAAGAAGTGGAACCATCCTTAAATATAAGAATATTGGGAAACAGGTTGATTGCAAAATGAAAGAGCCTTCAGAACTAGAAGAAGGGGGGGGGAGTTTCCTTCAGCAAACAACATATAAAGAAAACACACCTGTCTCATTCACCTTCACCTTGTATTTCCAAGAATTTAAAGGTAACACCATAGTATGTTGACCCAGGTTCATCCTTATTTCACTGCACATTTTCATCAAGTGTGTCATGAAGCTTCATCTTAAAGGTATGTTTTACAGAATTACAGAGTAACAGAGTTGGAAGAGACCTTGGAGGTCTTCTAGTCCAACCCCCTGCTCAAGCAGCAGACCCTATACCATACCAGACAACTGGCTGCTCAGTCTCTTCTTGAAAATCTCCACTGATGGAGCACCCACGCCTTCTGGAGGCAAACTGTTTCACGGATTAATTATTCTCCCTGTTAGGAGATTTTGCCTCAATTCTAGGTTGGATCTCTTCTTGATAAGTTGCCATCCATTTTCTTGGAGTCCCTCTTGGCTCCTAGTGACCTGTCCATCTAACCTTCCTACCGTAGCAGCAATATGGAAATGGTTTGCCAACCTAGCCCTGATATTTTTAGTGGCCTCCCATCCAAATGCCAACCAGACCTGGCCCTGCTTAGCTTTAAAAGCAGGCAGGCTCCTGCCAGGACCTGAAGGAACAAAAGAAATAAATTTCTATTGATGAACAGCTTGTTGTTTTTTCCCTTCACTGGCTGCAGTCCAGGGATTGTTGCCTGCAACCCAGCCAAAAGTCTGACCTTTGTCTTCTGCCAGACAGTATTCCCAGGAACTCTGCATCAAGTCCCACTTAGAACTTCAGATGTTTATAACGAAATCAAACTGGAAGGCGAGGAACAGAGACAGGATATTCCATGAGAAAAAAATCTCTTTTGTTTTTGTGTGGGCATGCTGAAATTTTCTTTTTGATCAAGAGGGTGTGCCTGGAAGTGGGACTCAAGAGGGAGTTTCCTTTGCTAACAGCAGACAAGTCTTTCGTCTTTTAGGGCCCTTCCTAGGATGCCCACGGAGTCGCTGGTTAGGAAGGAACGGGTGACAATGGTCTCCAAGCCCTGGCTGTTAAGAATAGCATCGTTGTGCCACAAAAATTTACCCTCATTTTGAGTTTCCACTGTGGTGCTGAAGCACAGGAACTGATGACTGGTTCCATCCCAGTCTAAGAATCTGGCCAGAAAGGAGTCAGCGCTGGGGAAGATCATTTTAAAAAGTATAAAATTCAACCAGTTAAAACGGAAAACATGAAAAAGAAGAAAAACGTGGTGCCAGCCCAAGTAATGCTGTGGGGTCTTTGGTGCTCTCTGAGCGTGCTTGTTTTCTTCCAGATGTTTCATGACCCAGCTAGGTAACACTATCAGTAATAAAAGGGAGTGAGGTTTGGAGGAGGAGGAGGAGGAGGAGGAGGACTATGGGGTCCTTGGTGCTCTCTAAGCTTGGTTGTTTCTTTGCAGATGTTTATGATCCCACTAGGTAACATCATCAGTGCTGGAAGAGTGAGGTTTGCTCTCATGTGATATATGGCAAGCCACAACAGAGAGCAAATCCCACTCCCTTCTAGCACTGATGATGTTTCCTAGTTAGGAAATGGAATGTCTGAACAGGCAAGTTCAGAGACTGCATTAGACTGTATTTGTTGTGGCACATCCAACTGCCCATTTTTTCTAATGAAGGACTCTTGCCAGCAAAGTCCCCTTCAGATTCAATCTTCAGGATTTTTGGGAAACATTACTAAAGCTCACAGGGGCTTGATTTAAACTGATTTTCCTCTTCGTTGCAGATGGCATATTATCACAACTATAATTTTGGCATATTCAGTGACTGGAATGATTACGTTTTAGTTCTTCAGGGGACGTGCTAACTATAATTTCTTGGGTTTTTCTTTTTATTCCAAGACACAGAAAAAATGAGATGTAAATAAAAAAGAGGTAAAGATAGCAAGCTTAGAGTAGCTCTTTGGAAGTATTAAGGTCAACGAGGGACTGTCAAGGAAAGTGCAAAAAAAATCTAGTTTTCTCCACGAGTTGTAACTGAACGCTACTGCGAACTGCCATCTGCTTTTTAAATAAATTATATCCTCATTTAAGAAGCAAAACTTGTCCCTCTTCCCTGTTGCCAGAACATAATACAAGAAAAGCAAAAATGGCTCGGTGTGAACTAAAGCATTTACACAAATTAGTGGTAGGAAATCTACAAAATGTAGCATTTGTACGACCGTAAGTGCCTTATTAACAAGAGCAGTAAGGGAGCCATTTTCATCTAGCAGTTAAGGATCAGGCTAGAAAACAGAGACCCTGAGTTCAAATCCCACCTTGGGCATGAAAGCTGGCAGGGTGGCCTTGAGCCAGTCACAGACCTAGGAAGGAGGCAATGACAAATCCCTTCTGAAAAACTTTGCCAGGAAAAATGCAGGGACTTGTCCAAGAATCAGACATGATTGAACAGAAGGGAAAAAGTACCTTCCAGAGATCTTGGAGGAGAGATTCCTTCTATGATTACCAGCTGAGAAGAAAGACAAGCAAGGAAGGGGAATATCACGATAGGATTAAAAAGCCCCAGAGAGCTTCACAATGAAGCACTTGTTAAGACAGTTCTCACTGACTATAAGCTTAAATGAATATTCATTACATAAACCTTAAGCATTTCACTTAAACGTGTCAGCTGTTTGCACGTCCTATATAATTACTTTAAGATTTTTATCGATTCAGTTCCATCTGGTGCAAGGAATTTCACTTGTGCTGGATCTGTTGCATTGAGAAGTATGCATTGTGCTTCTGTTTTCCAGCTTATTAGGATAACATTAAAAAAAAAAAAAAAAAGCACATAGCTTATCTGTTAAATACCATCTGGGTTGGCACCAGATCAGCAAGCTACAGATCTACAAGAGAATGAACACAACCCATTCATCGGGAATATATAGGTTTCTGTTATTGAGACTTTCTGAAGAACGTAATCTTGACAAGCATTCAATTGCTTAAAAATCATATTTTACAAACTGACTTGATGGTACTAACAGTCCAGTCTGGCACAGCTTTCTTAAAGCAACTATTTGCATAACTATAGGTATACTCTGGGAATTGATAGGGAAGAGCCACCTTAACCTTCTTTCTGCTTTTGAAGCTCTGCCCTTTGGATTGTAACTCCTCCCTCCTGGGAATCCAGGCTATATTCCACCACACAGATCACATGATGCCTGCAACAAGTGTTTATGGAGATTCTCCGTCATTCAGATCATGATGTCCCAAAGGTGCTTTTCCAAAAGGCAACTGGATTTTCTTGTTTTTTTTGCCCTGAAAACATTTTGCTTCTTATTTTTCAAGGGGGGGGGGGGAACCAAGAAAGTCCAGTTGTCTTTTGGAAAAGCACCCTGGGGGCCTGTAATGAATGAATGCCACTGAGTAAACTGATGTCTTGGCATTATGAATTTTGAAATCCTAATGAACCCAGGATCTGTAGGAGAAGGAGTGGCAGAACCTGGAGGCGGAGTTAAAAGAGAGAGCAGTCTAGAATCCCTACGTAGCCACAAATGGACTAAGTCCATGCACACCCTTGAATTCCGTGGACCTTTATCTAACTCCTAGCAAGTGCTGACCATCAGTTGAGAAGATTCCTGTACAGAGGTTTTAATTTAGGCAATAAATCAATTGAACTGGACTTTCACTTGATCTTTCACACCTGACAAAGGTAGGAGATAGGACTTCTCCCATTATAAACCTATTAAGAGCCCGCAAAGAGGACCTTTGAAGGTCCCTCTGCGGTTGGCGGCTCACTCATCTAGGTTGAAGGGAACTGCTAGGTCTGCTCTGCTGTCCTTCGAAGGCTGAGCAGAATCTTTTCAAAAACCCTTTCTAATCTTCGTGTTCTTTGAACTTTGGATTTAAAAAAAAATGCTTTAAGCTGCTTTGAGTGGAAAGGCGGGATATATAAACTGAATCAGAAAAAAAAAATAGCAGCAGTAGGAAACCTGGTTGAGAGAAATATGTTGTCAGATGGCAATTAAATTTCCAAAAACAAACATTCAGCCCCTGTCCATTCCTGCTACGGCAGAGCAAATTAAAATTACTCATTCTGCAAAGCTTACTTTTTATATCCATTTAACATGAACGCTCTTGTTCCCCCATTATACTGCGTTTATTCATTTTACATGCTTGGGAGTAATTGCGTCTACTATTGGGGGGGGGGAAGCAAATTAACATTAGGCCTTTTTTATTTTCCTTGAAGGACAAATAAAAGAACTCGCTTGCCAGCCAAACCTTTTGAATGGAAAATTAGAAATTTGTTCAATCGGTGGTCCTAAAAGACCACTTTTTCTAAATGAGGGATATACCAAATGTTTAATTGTACTGTTCATGCACAGTTGGATAAAAAGCCAAACGTTACTATGAATGACAATCACCCACGTTATATTAGAAGCTTCATTAACAACGGGAAGTTAATGAACACGGTGGGTTTATCAATCTGACTTCCTATTAGAATGAAAGGCAAATCGGGATGTTTCTGTGGTAAATCATTCAGTGATATAAGCAGGGAGAAAAGTCCTGACTCATATGGAAAATGCATGTTAGACTATCTAGGTTTGATAATAAAGAGACTTTATCAAATCTCCAATCCTAGTTGTAAAACACGCTTGAGGCTTTTTAATAAATTAAATTTTGCATTGGTAGCTCTTCTTGATTTTAATAAATCCCATTGAAAAATTTAGACAGCGTATAGATTGGGGCTGGGGTGGGCATTCTACTGGTGTGGGGGAGAACCCCTCTTGCAGTTTCATACTTCAGTTATTATTTGAGATGAAAAAAGTTGGACCAAACCTCACTGCTATTAGGAGATAGCAACCTACTATATGGTAGAGCTGATGATCTACCGTCATGTAGATCAAGAAGTACAGAGATGTTCAGACCGCTTCTGGCTTGTACCAAGATTCACTCTGCTCGTGTGTTGTTGCAAACAATTTCTGTTTGGCTTGTAAGAGAAACATCATGCTCAAAAGCAGAATATGCTGGGTTTACCCATCATTATAACGTGGTTTGATTGTGGTTTATCAGGTTGTGTGAACCAAGACGTCATCATAAATCATAACTTAACAGGTGGCAGGAACCCAACCAGTGATTTAGGCTAGCGGTTGCCGCTCTTAATCAGAGATGTCCGTTTCAGCTAAGAGCTTTGCTTTCAGATATACAGGTATTCCTTTCAAACAGGTGGGGGATATATTTCTGCCCAAAGACTAGTCTTGGTTGGAGATTCCGATTGACATACCTTATTTGTAAGCCATCCAGAAAATGAAAATGTGTCTTGTAATTCCATTCCAACCAAATATGAGATTGGTTCCCACAGCTTCCTCCTGACTCTTTTCCTACTCACTCTCTCTCACAAACACACACTTTTAGTTCCTGTCACGAATAAGTGCCCAAATTATTTTCGATAAGGTGTCGTGTTCAGTAGCTGTTCCTCAACAGCAAAATCCTCTGAATGACTTTCAGACAGTTCTCTTCAGCAAGATTGATTGAGCTGAAAGGAAAGGGAGCTACAAGAATTCCTGTTGTACAATATTTTCTCATTTTGAAACATATAAATATGATTTTCTTTGACTCCTGCATACTATCTAAATGGAAAGATTATCTCCTTTCAAATAAAAGAAACATTAACAATTCTTCCAATATCACAATAGTGTCATATCTCATGCTTTAACATTTGTTCTGGCTGTAAGATGCTCCTTTGTGTTCAGGTCTGGCCTCAGAAGGATAATGTAGCACTTGGGGATGAA
>JANHFL010002497.1:50836-64632 GCA_032468155.1 Oxyrhabdium leporinum | reverse complement strand
CCCACCTAAAGTTTCATTATGTGCTGTCTCTTTACATTTAATCCATGGGGAAATATCTATATACATTGTGAAATATACACTGTTCTCCTATAAATTACTATAAAGATGACTGCAAATAATCTTTGTGTATATATATATATATGTATGTATGTATGTATGCATGCATGCATGCATGCATGTATACTCTCTCTCTCTCTCTCTCACACACACACACACATATGGAATTGCATGCAAACCGCAAAGATTATTTGCAGTCATCTTTATAGTAATTTATAGGAGAACAGTGTGGTCCTTAGGTGAATAGCTGAGTGAGTTATTAGCAACTTGTTGCCATGCAGGATTATAGATTTTTATGAGTCTACAAGGGAGTTGCAAGCTGTCTCCTGTTTCCTCACTGGATTCAGACTCCCTCTACTGGACTTCAACAAAAGAGATCGTTTTGTGCAGTGTAACCTAGTCAGTTCAGGGATTGTTCCCCCAGCTGCAGTAAGTAACCTCTGGGAAAAAAAAAAGAATATTTTCTGTTTTATTTGAGTGACAGCTTTGCATGCTTAGCTCCTGCAAATCATTCTCAGAAGACAAATTGAGTGAATTTATCTACTCACCAGCCAAATGTGGTTGTGCTAAATTGCTTCTGGCTTCTTGATATACATATGGCTCATAGAGGCACTCATAACTCTTGGCAACGGTGAGTTGTGTTTTTTTTTAAAAATGAGATTATTCAAAAAAGAAAGACTAACAAAAGGGACAGAGTCCAGAAGCTCCTTAATTCTGAATATCTCCCCCAGTCCACGTTTTCCAATGCTATCAGCTTTTCCGGGAGGGGGGAGGGGAGTTATACCATTACTTTATTGGACTGGCTGCACCCCTGGTTGTCTTTAACTGCATTTGGTGCATAGCAGAGATAGCACAATCATCTCCAGATCTTTCTCCTTTGACCTCTCAGCTGGAAGGTTGCGTTCACCGGATGCACTGAACCATAAAGTAGACAGCCACCTTTTATGCTGATGTGTGGCCTCAGCCCATATCTACAATACAATGTGCTGTAAACCTAGACGTTTGAGCTGGCTGACTAAACCACATTTAAGTTATCTATGAGTTAAACGTATCATATAAGCACAGCCTAACACTTGAACTGAGTTTCCACCTAGATACAAAGGATTATCTACTTTGTCCTGGCCGTTTCAGAAAAAGAAAGCAAGAAAGAAAGGAAAAAAACACAGCCCAATCTCTGTAGCAGCTGTATAAACACTGATTTTTGCTGCGGGAGTCAAATAAACAATCCAGCACATTGCAATGGTCTGGTTTTTAGCGGACGACTGCCTGTGATGTACCTGGAGCTATGGAGCAAGAGAGATGCCACCTCTACGTGGACTCTGCTGCTTCTGCCTGAAAACGACATGCTGCAATTTGGCATGGGCCAAGCACTTGTGCCAAAGCATCAGCGGTGGTTAAAAAAAAAACACCACCTTGCAACTTGGCTACCCTGCAAATTTTGGATGGCAGAAATCCAGTAACTGCAGGGAAGACTGAAGGCAAGGTGTACAGTTGGGGCCCTGATTTCAGAGGCAAAAAACCAACTTTGTTCCAAAGGGAAGTCAGTTTTATTGATGCTGCAAATGTTAAAAAAAGGTATAATTAACACCAGGTGTGTAAATACCCAGTCCATTTCAGTGTTGCTATGACACTGCCAAGACATCAACATTTTTAACAGACAAGGCTCAGATGGACACTTAAATGCCAACTGTTAAGTACGATGATTGCTAAGAGACGCCATAGTTTGCAATTCAGTTTTGTTTGGGGGTTGGGGGTGGTGGAAATGATTTTACAACCCGGGAGGCAAAAAAAATATCTTCCATAGTTTGATTAAGTTTGGTGTTTTTTTTTTAGTTGGTGAATTCTGACAGTTTACTCACCCAAGCAATGTGGAATTGCAGGGGAAAATTTCTTCCCTTGGTGATAAATGACCTTGAAGATTTGATATTTTGACTGAAGTACAGAGAATACTGTTTAAGTATTCTGTGCTTCTGTTTCTTGGAATTAATTTTAGATTGGAGTCACATTAGAGAGGCCGAACTTCAATCATACCATAGATGTCATTCTAACTTTTTTTTTTTAACCATATCTTGTAGACACGCCTGAGCCTAACAAAAATTTATGGTGCTTCTTATTCCCACGCAGAAAACAAATAGTTAAAGGCTGAACTAGTCATATCCTTTAAAACAGGAAACAACCTACAAATTCAGGACTCTGCTTGCACATCCATTCTGGAAATGTAATAGGATTTCATCATCTTTTTGGCTTCGTGGACTCTTTTTTTTTAAGCAGAACAATGGAAACAATTATTTAATGTGTGATTCCAGTATTGCTCATATAACTTATTTCCAGTAACCTGGCAACGTAGCAATGCTAGGGAATCGTAGAAGTGAGTCATGACTATCTTCAGCCAACTGGAAGAAGAGTTAACTTCAAAAATTTCCTTAGCAACCTTTAGACTATATTATTGTTTTACTACTCCCGAGAATAAAGTACCTTTTGCATTAATAAAATGGAAGGGAGCACAGTCAGGTTTAAAAATGACCCATTACAATTGCGCTATTATAGCTATTAAGTCTCTGTAGTAGGATGGCTTGTCCAAGGAATTAGTCTTACTGACCAGAAGACAGGATTTATTCATTGTTCTGCCTTATGAATGGAATAAACCACATGGCTAGTTTTCGACAATATGCACATTCAACGAATAGAAAATTCCTTGTGTTTAGAAAAGAAATTACACTGGTATGATCTAGCTGGAGAGGTGTTAGACTGGGAATAAAGACATTAAAATGGGGGGGGGGTGTTTTCCAACCTTGGCAACGTTAAGACCTGTGCTGGCTGGGGAATCCTGAGAATTGAAATCCACAGGTCTTAAAAGGTCGAGCACTCGCTCTAAAGCTTTAGATCCAGCCTCCCTGCAGTGGGGCAGGCCTGGCTTGGAGGGCTGTTGTTTTGTGGGAAATCTAGAAGAGGGATGCCGCCTTGAATAGGTAGATAATAAATAAAACAAATAATCCACTTTTGCAGTGCTTCGGATGCAAAGGCAGAAAGGTCTCCCAGGGGACATAACCACAGCTCCTTTAGCTTGTTCAACCAAACCACCCCATCCCATGCTAGGAGAAAACGAGTCATTAAGATAGGGGGAGAAGCCGTAGTTGCTAAGTTAATGCTAAGAGCCCTGGTGACGCAGTGGTTAGAATGCAGTATTGCAGGCTATCTCTGCCCACTGCCAGGAGTTCGATCCTGACCGGCTGAATAGCGATAGCAACAGCGCTTAGACTTATATGCCGCTTCCCAGGGCTTGACGGCCCTCTCTAAGCGGTTTACAGAGTCGGCCTCTTGCCCCCAACCATCTGGGTCCTCATCTGACCCACCTCGGAAGGACGGAAAGCTTGTTGGGGGCAAGAAGCTGACTCTGTAAATCACTTAGAGAGGGCTGTAAAGCACTGGGAAGCGGTATATAGGTCTAAGGGCTATTGCTAATGCACTAGCATGTTCCTAAGCACTTTTCTGCCTTCAAAGCCCTAAAGCTACACAACTCTTATGTGTGTGTACACACACACACATGGTCTCAGGTAAGAATCAACACCAGCAGTGGTCTTAAAATGAAAGCATGGTTAAAAACTCTTCCGTTTCTGGGAAGCTGACATTAAAACCAATTAAATTAAAGGAAATATTTATTTTTGATCGGTTTCAACCCAAACTGGAACTCCACCTCCTCCCGTTCACCAGTGTTATTGGGACTGCCAATTCTATGGGCTGATTAAAAATGAATACCCCCTGCCTGGGGTTAGAGACAAGCGATCTTAGAGATGATGCTCCATTGGCAGAGGGGGGGGGGAGAGGGGAAATTGGCCCCACGCCACCCAGCCTGCCCCTAGCGAACACCTTCTGTTCATGCCAGCCAGCTTAGAAGGGCAGCCGAGGGATCCCAAACAGCCTCACTCCAGAGCCCTGGGGGAAATTTGATGCGGAAAGCAGCGAGCCAATTTTACACGGCCTCAGATAAGCCTGTTCCTAAAGGAATAACTACTTACAGGGCTCCGCCTGGGTGTCACCAGATCCCGCCATACAACCTGGCCAGGGCGACTAGCCAAAAGTTTGAGGGATGCTTCCTACTCAGGCCTGCAGCACCTGCCTTGTTACATTCATCCCGTCTTCCGCAGTCCGTAAGACGCCACAGGCACTCGAGGGACACGGCGTGTGTGCAGATGACTTTTGTTCGAGTCCTCCCGGCTGCTCAAACGCCAGAATACAGCAGAATACGTAGCCCCAATCCTATGAGCTGGCACCCCAAGGGCTGGGGTTCGTAGGGTTTGACCCACCCCAGGCAACTGAAAGCGAGCCCTGCTTTTGAGTAGGAAGAGTAATTATTTTGGGGGGCTGGTTAGACGAGATTGTAAACAATGACTTCTCAGGCTGCTTTTTCATTCCGAGGCAATCCTGGAAGCCAGAATCAAAGTGGAGATAAGCAGTAGGGAGGAGAGAACTGTCCAAGTTAACATGATGAAAACTGACAGCTCTGCTAGGCGGCCTTGTTAACATCGCAGGCGGTGCAGCCCTCCGAAGGCTGCAAATACTCTTTTCAGCATCTTAACTTCTTGACCATTTTCACCCACGTTGGCGCCATTTTCCCTTCCATTCCGCTCCTGGAAATTGTGTCAGGCATTTGTGGGCCACTCCTGAAACGTTGCTGCCTTCGGAGTTGGGTTTCTCAACTTGCACTGCATCCAGAAGGCCACCATTTTCAATAGCCGCAGGACAAAACATGTCAGACGATTATTAAAGTTATTTTAGCTGGCGTCAAATTATTATTATTTTTTCTAGCTAGGTTGAGTATTAGCGAAGATGCTTTAAACTTCTCAGGTTTGAAGTACATCTTATGAAGACATATTTGAGATAAATTGAGGAATGAATTGAGGAATGAACTATATTGGTTTGTTTTCAATATAGCTGTTTTCCTCTGCTGCCAGAAGGATTTTGAGCTTGGGACCTAGTTCCTTGCAAGGAAAGAAAGTGAAGGAAGACATTGATTTTCTTGCACTAATAACAGGGTGCCTGTTCTGTTAGCGTGTTCAGAACTAATCTGCTTACATGAATATGTGATAGAAATCAATCTTAGATCCGAATCGGTGGTAAATATCTTTACCCTCTGTGCTCAACTTTGACTGACAGCTGGATACCTCCTATCAGTATAAATTGACAGATGGGGAAATAAAAGCTGGAATATGTCATAATTTCCCACATCATCATGCCTATTTGTTTCAGGCTGCAATGATTCAGCAGTAAACATAACATGCCATTAAGTCAAGATGAATGGCAACCAGAGATTCCACAGCAGCAACCATACAGCTACTTTTTAATACAGTTTATAGCAGTGGCTTAGGAAAATTGTGACTTTGCTTTTTTAAAAAAATATATAAAAGAAAAGGAAACTCCGTGCACAGCTGGGCCAAAATATTAGGCTCTGCTTCCATAGATTTTAGTGTTGTTGTTTTTAAAGTTATTATAGCTGCCAAATTTTCAAGTTGCTGTATACTACTATAAGCCCCATTAAATACTTTTTCTAGAAGCAGCAGCTCAGCTCATGAATATTTTAAGTACATTAGTGTGATGTTCAGTTGAAGTGAAAGGAGGCTATCACTTCAAGCGTGTCGCCTACCCTGCGCAACACTTAGGCGATCACAACAGAAAGGGTAGGATCATGCCACAGAACTGAGCGTGTTCATTTTTCCCAGGTTAAGAAAGGAGGTGTGATTGTAATAAAAAAAAAACCAGAGCAACAACAGAAGCCATGTAAAGAAGCTGGGACGGTAGATAGCAAACAGATTCCAAGTGAAATTTGATTGCATAAAAAAAAAAATACAGGTCGTTTTCGACGTACAAGAATTTGTTTACCGACGGTTCAAAGTTGCAGCAAGACCGCAAAAGGAGACTTGCGACGGTCCTCATACTGACAACTGCCACAGCGTCCCCATGGTCACCTGATCAAAATCTGGTTGCTTGGCAAGTGGCCTGTATTCAGGACAGTTGTAGCATCCCGGGGTCACGTGGTCCCCACATCCGACCTTCTGAGCAGCTCAGAACAATCCATTTTTAATAATCAAGCTAGTCATTAAAGATGAAACATGACAAGCGCGATGGAGCGACGTGCATGATGTACAAGATCATATAAATCCCTGATGCACGGACTTTAACCCAAGCTCTGTTTTCTACAACACGAAGCTGGTTTCCTACACAGCATATGTTTTTTTTTTAAATGCTTCTATGAAGAAAGGAACAAATAGAAAAGGGAACGGAATAAAATTACAATATTGCACAGCAGTTCAAAGTAGGCATCCCAGAGTGATAAACACTAGATTGGCAACCATTCTGGGCAAATGGATGATAACATATTGTAGCATCAATGCTTCAAATTTTAAAACCACTGGGACACCTGGAACTGGTCTTCTGTAAAATGAAGGCTGAACATTTGTTGCTTTTGGTATTCAGAAAAAGCTTCCCATTGACAGGACATCTGGCAGCGGGGGTGGGGGGGGGAGAGGGGCAATTTCATTCCTCAAAGATCCGCCATTACCATAAAATAATATTAAGAAAAGAAAAAGTATTAAGTATGACTTATCTACTAGGAGCAAAGACGAAGAAGGAACAACTAATTTTCAGAGAAGGGCATTAGAGGTTTCCCCAGAGTAACTCCTAGCCAGATTTCTTCTCTCTCATTTAACTGACATGGACAGAAATTCTATCAAACTTCACAACCTGTTTTACGCTTAAGTATGCAAGAGTTTCTTTCTTATCTGAAAGAGAAGTGCTTACATTCCAGATAGTTTCTAGGAAAGCTAGGAGGAAGAAAACCTACATTTCTTGATCTATGGTGTCATTTTAGAGTTCTAAAACCCAAAATAGCCCCAATCACCCGCAATAATCCATCATAAAAATAAGAAACAGGAGGAAAACTAAATGGGTTCACCAGGCCACCCTTCACCAATCTTGAAAGGCTACACAGGAACTAAGTCAGGAGCAACAGGTCGAGAGTTGGATGGATCACGCCCAGGATCAGAGCTGTAGATTATACTGGATAAAGTTCTCCAACCAATCAGCCACAAAACCACTTCCTTTTTTGGGAAGTCGCCAGACGTTAAAACATCTCAGTTCTCGGATTTGTTAAGATTTTTTTGGGGGGAGGGGGGAGATAACAAAATATCCAACTGGAAGTGTGAAGAGCCAAACTCTGCCCCCATCTTAATGGCAAGTCTTCTGTAATAAATGCCAGCTTTGAACATCAGACAAGATCATTAGGCACCTTCAAATTATTAGCCTTTCAAGCATGCGGGTTGTCTATAATCATCTCGAAAAATAACAATCCTCATCAAGTGAAGATTTTAAACCCACCATGTAATTTTCCTCTTACCTGTAGCAAGTAACAACTGCCTGCAAAGAAACCACAGGTGTTCCCCCATTCCTTTCTCTAGAAGCCCATCTTTGTCTTCACCTGCAAAATTTCTCCTTTCCTCCTAGAAGTTGTAAATTTAGCACCTACAAGGAGAGGCGGCTCAGGCAGATGGCAAGGGGAAAAAAAACACACCAACCAGGATAACAGGAACACAATCAGATGGTTGCTGCTTTTTAGGAGTGATCTTTTTTGAGGGGGAGGGAGGGGTGTTGGAATGAAATTCTGGGAGAATGAACAACCTGCCCAGCTTTTAGAAATATTTCCCGTCTCTTTGGAGAATGCATTTTCTCTCCCTTGATTTCTGTACATTGCCAAGTTTGTACACATGATTTATGTCTTTGCAAAAGGCAAGGCACTTGAGCAAACGAATTCAATTGTGAAATACCTAATAGGAAAAAAATTAAAAACCTCACAGCATCGCAGAGCTACCTGACAACTGTCCCTCTGAAGATCTGAAGGGAAACGAGCTGTCCAGTTAACATTGCAAATTGCCGTTTAATTTGAAAGTCTGGCTTAAGCTCTGGGGAAAAGAAAAAAGAAAAGAAAAAACAATTGGTCCAGATGTGATTGGGCAGAGGAAAACTCACTGGGAGGAACAGAAGGAAATTAAGATTTACTACTTCTATCTACAATAGAATATAATGGAGACACGGGATGGAGAAAGAAAGACAGATTAAGGAATGTTTTCAGGGAGGAAGGGAGTGAAGAGGAAGGACTGGAGAATGAAACTGAGACACAGATGGACAAAAGGATCCAGGTTGTAGAGCAAGTCTCTTGGTAAAATGGATCCCTGAACTGGGCAGATGGAAAAGAGAACAAGGCAAATGGCAATGGGGAAGAAATAGGTGTAATAATAGGAATGGATCAGGTTGCAGAACAGGCAAAAGATATGCTGAATATTTGCATGCTGCGGTATGAGCTGTACTCCAAAAAGTAGACAGGACTAAGACTGCACATCAGATGTCTATGCAACAGGTGTGTGTATAAAGGTACATAAATACATCACAAGAGAAGATCCCGCCTCCACTCTATTGTAAACCTCCCGCTACCTTAGCTCTTTCTTTGTTGATTTTAATGCATTAGTGGCCTTACTGTTTTAATCTTTTCTAATATCATTTTATCAGATTGTTAAGCCACCCAGAGTTGCGTGACAGCAAGATGGATGGTGAGTAAATTTAATAAATAAATAAATAAGCACATCCATCATTGAAAATGAAAAGGGTGGCGTGTACACTAATCATAGAGGACAGGAGTGGGAGCCATCGGCATCTGGAAGGCCACGGGAAGGTCTGTTGCAGGACCAAACATTTACAGTCCATAGAAGCTTTCTGGTGGCTTGTTCTTTGGACCCTTTTCTATAATTAAAGCAAATATTATCACCCTTCTTGTCAAGCAGGAAAGACCAGGTCCACACCTGAAGGTCCAGTCGAAATGATTTACTGCTGTTCATGCATAGGAATCTTCTCATCACAGTTAGCCCCTGCTTGGACTTAGATGAGGCTCTAACTTTTGAATTCAAGGAAGGTGAACTTAGTTCGCTGGTGACTACGTAGGGATTCTAGGCTGGTGCCTCTTTTCACTCCGCCCCCAGGTTCTGCCACTCCTTCTCTTACACTTCACTAAGTCACTTTGTGAGGGCACTTAAACGTTTAAAGATAGATCTGGAAGTTGGAGGTAGGTTTGTTATACTTTGTATGGACTAGGGTGTCTTTTTTAAAATGTATTTACAAGACTGTTGAAAAAAATATGCAAAGCCCCTTCGAGGGGAGTTCACATCTTTTTATGTCTGGGAAAGTAAGAGCAAAGCAGAAAGAACAGCTGGAGCTCATTCGATCCTCAACCTGAACTATCTGCATTGCCAGGCTCTAAACAGATCAGGTGGAAACCCTGCCAATTTCAAAGCAGCGGTAGAGATATTACGGGCTGGAATCAGAAGTGGATGAATTGTCATTTAGACCGCCATGTCCCAGAATGCTGAGCAATGGGACAGAGAGGCACAAACATCAGGCTTGAATTAAACTCAAGGAGAAAGCACACCTTCCTTTTTCTTGTACTCCTCTGAGTTCGGTTTAAGTCCGGAGGCCAGTATCCCAGGTATTGCCTAGAAGGCTCATCCCTAGGATAGTTCTGTTACAGACTCTCTTTCCTGATTCAGGGGACGGGCGCCTGGCCATAGATACCAGAATGAATAATTCTGTCTATTCGGATTAGCAGATTGGCAGCACATAAAGAATATTAAAATGGCGGGTAGTGAAAGCCACAATATTCTGAAGGAGCGTAATGAAAAAAACAATCTGTTGTATCTGAGCGAAATTAAGTGTTTTATGCTAAGCTTTGAAAGAGAACCCTGGTGCAATTGGCTGACTCTCTGAATGCCGTCAACACTGCTCTCTCAGATCTGATACCAAATGCCTTTTCATTTGGTCTCGCAAGAAATGTTATTATTTGCCTTTTAGAATAGACCGCGTTGCCTCTAGCCAAAGCTGCAAAAAGAAGTACACAGCTGTCAAAACCTGTAAGTTTTTGTTTTTGTTTTAAAAAAAGCACGCTGTATTCACAGTATGATGAATGATCAAAATAGTGGATCAGATCGCTTGTTCCTGCCGAATCGCTTTCTATTATTGCATATTTTCTCTCTTTTAAGAAGAAGAATAAAATCCAGGCTACCAATATCATTGACTGAGTTGTGTTCCTGTAGTTCTCTTGTGTGGAAACTTCAAAAGGTTTCCTATGTTATTGGTGTACCGAGTCACCAAGCCGCTATCTCGTTTTTCATTATCAGACAGGGCTGACCCTTATCTGTCCCTCAGTACCGGTATCATGTGCAAGTCAGAGTCTGTTTTTTTCTGACTTGCTCGTAAGTCAAAATAAAGAGCAGCTTGCCACTGCAAAGCATAACAGAGCTTAAGCAGGAAGAAGTAAAAGTCCTCTCTAGGTGCTAGAGTAGAAAACAGAAGAGGGGAAGGGTTTCCTGTCTAAGTTTATTGTTCTTCTCTTTGGTGACACAATAAATACAATGAAGTTTCTCAACGATGAAAATACATCCTTCTTAATATCATTATCACCCTTCTCCTCAAGGTAAAAACTGAAATATGTTCTTCAATCAGCTCTTCAGATTCATCTTGGCTACAGGGAGAAAAGTTTCTTTTTTACAGTCCAAGTATGAAGTTAGTTGTGGGGGTTTAAAAAAAAAAAGAATGCCAATTTCAACATTTCCCAAGGCAACAAATTGCTGGAGCTCAATGGAGAGGCCAACCTTAAGGAACTAAATATTTCCATCTGTCTTCCCCAATGCCATCCCTGGGGTAGCAGCAGTGATACTTACTCCAAGAGATCACATATCTCCCACACATCATCTTTCCAACATGTTGGCAAGGTGACAGAAATAATTCCAAGCCATTTAAAAAAATACAGTTTCCAGAAAAGTTGTTACCAGTGTAACACAAATATATACATAAAATTAAGACAATAAGGGGAGGGGGGTTGACTATCTAAATTATCTCCGTATTAGTAGAAATATCTTTCTTAAACACGAAAGGTCAAGCCAGAGCTGGTTCTATCTATGTTCAACAGCATCTCTCAGAGAATCTTATTAATATGCATTTTGCAACCAGTTGAAATGAATAGCAAAGAAAGTAGTTCTGTTGGGTATTGTAAAGCCCCTCCCCCCTTTAAAATTTCTGGTCTGATGATTTGCAACTTGTCAGGAGAAATGTCTACAGTCTTCCTACATTCTATCTTTGGCTATATGGTGACTTCTCAAATATTTTTCCGTGTTTGATGGATAACAAGTTTGTAAACTGAGAGCTATTTTTGAATTCTTCATCCCCCCTAGGTTAAATGCTGTTTCTATTCTATGAAATTATTAAAATTAGCACATTTTGCCAATGCTACCAGTTCATATATTTGATGTCTTAAAAACCCCATTGTCACATAACAATATGTTCCTCTTCCATCAGTTTCTTTGGGTTCTAATAAAGCACACGGAACATTAATCTCACTTTAAGTATTCAGCTCTTTATACCATTTTAAATTAAAGATTTGATCAAGTGTCATAAAACATTGCACCAACATCTCTTTAATCTAAGGAAACCTGGCAAGTTCTCTTTCTTTAAACATTAAAGTACTCTTTTACATTAAAGAATGCTTAAAGCTATACCCTGTGCTTTTATTTCCCTAAAAAAAAAATGAACTCAGCTCCTGTTGTTAAGTGCCAAAGAAAATAATTTGTCTAGGCCATCTTTCAATGCTTAAAATAATGCTTATTATTGAAAAGAGTATGTTGAAAAATGTCCTCTGGTAAGATATGCCTTTTCCCTTAATAATTCTATTTGTATTTAAGGAAGCAAGGAAGGATTTATTAGCTAAGGTCAGCTCCTTATTTGGGCCTGGTGGCTCACAGGAAAAGGGAGCAGCAGTTTCAGACCAGGTAGGTGGCACTTAGGATGTACATGTAGCCTTGACTTACAACCACAATTGAGCCCAAAATTCCTCTTACTATGCAAGACAATGGTTAAGTGAATTTTGCTCCATTTTACGACCTTTCTTGCCATAGTTGCTAAGTGAATCACTGCAGTTCTTAAGTTAGTGACATGGTTATTAAGGGAATCTGACTTCCCCCATTGACTTGGCTTGTCAGAAGTTTGCAAAAGGGAATCACGTGACCCTGGGACACTGTCATCAGCATGAATCCGTTGCCAAGTGTCCAGATTTGGATCATGTGGCCACGGGGATGCTGCAGTGGTTATGTGAAAAAGGCCATAGGTCGCATACTCCTTGAGTAGACTCCCTGAGTCAACTCCTCGAGTAGACCCATGTAGTCTTACACATGGTTGGTTGCATTGATTATACTGGGAAGTTGGTAGGATTGTTGAGGTTGTGAAACAGGCTTGTGAAGAGTCTTGCCCATCGTGCCTCTGTTGGCAAATTTAAAGAGATCACAGCAGAGGCACTGGATCCTTCAGAGGTTGTCCCACTTCAAATCCAGTTCAAGCCATCTCCCTACTTTCCAGGCCTGTAACCACCTTACCTCCTTTATCTTACATTCAATTGCAATTTGCCAGCTCTCACGCAATCCACCACCGGCCCCCAAGCAACTATTAGAAGACCTGCCCCACCTCTCTTAACCTTAATCCAGGTAGAACATGGGGGGAGGGGGATGATGTTGAGCAGCATTAGCAAACTATGAGTGTATTTTGGTTTATTAGCAAACTACCAACATGGTATAGCTTCTGTTGACTACTTGTTATTTGATAACACTGATAATGTGTTAATTATTGTGAGGTGATTAACATATGTTGTTCAGGCAAGGTGCTTCAAAAGGAATGATTGAGGTGGCAGAAAAGCATTCGTGATAGATAAATAAATACTAACAACATGGCACTTTGAGTCTCTGGATGACTGCTTTCAGCAGGTCCATGTACAGGCAGAATAGCAGGGGGGAAATGTAAAAAAAACACCACCTGTGGGTCTCCCCAGCTCATATCTTGGGGGTCAAACAGAATTTCACCATTGCCACGCTGATGGGTGGCTGCACCAGACAACGCAAGAGAATCAACATCTCCATGCCTCTCCCTCAGCAAAGATGAGGGCCACCAGGGTGGTCCAGGGCTAAAATAAATCTTAATAACCAGCTTCTTCCAAGTACACTTATAACCGGATAGCCACCTCTTTCTCTTCTTGGGGTGGCAATATTTGGGCCATAAATGAGGGGCATGAGGTCACTGGGGGGGGGGAATAACACTTCAAAGAAAAACTTCTGAAAAAGTTGAAGGTTTAAGATTCGTGTATGTGTGTGTGGGTGTGAGAGAGAGACTTTATGATCTGTTACTTTTAATCACTTTTAAATTTGACCTTCTCCATTTTATAAACTGCTTCAAATAATCTCCCTTCTAAGACTTTGTACAAAAGGCCTCTAGTCAATTTGAGCTGTAGACCCAGTAAAGAGATTCCCACAGCCATTTGAAAGATCAACAATCAACAAATTACATCCAGAGTAAATTGTATATGGTTCTGCTTCTTGTTTGTGACCTCTTTAGTAACAATGTGTTTAAAGCTTTTTATGTAGGTGATTAATCTGTAAGTGGCCCATGCTGAATTGTTACATTGGGTATGTTTGTATTAAATTTCTGGAAGGAAGTTACTTTGTATGAAAATATGCTCACATATGCCAAGAAAACAAAATACTGAAAAGTGAAAACTGTTCAAAAAGTCAGTAAAGAACATGTGCTAGTAAAAGAGAGAGAGAGAGAGAGAGAGAGAGAGAGAGAGAGAGAGAGAGAGAGAGAGAGAGAGAGAGAGAGAGAGA
>JANHFL010002496.1:54782-68630 GCA_032468155.1 Oxyrhabdium leporinum | reverse complement strand
TGGATATTTGTTCTATTTGCAGATCTTCATATTTTGGGATTTTTTTTCCCCCCAGTTCTTTCTCTTCTCTTCTCCCGTCTCCAGGTACTGCCACATCCACTATCCAGACTTCATTTTTCTTAGCGACAATTGTTATTATTACTGCGTTTAGTCCACTCCTGTTGAAGAGGCTGGGCAAATCTCCTCGGTGGGAATGTCTAGATCATTTTGCTTAAAATCCAGGACACATTTTGCTTATTTTAAAGCCCCTTTTTATTTGGTTTGCATTTTTTTTTTCATTGAAACTCCCTCTTGCAAACCTGCCATTCTAGCCTCTTCATTAAACGTCCACTTTTATAGGCATCGCATCCTCGAATTCAAATTCTTCAAATTGGATGCCTTTTTGATGCTTTTATTTTTAGCTGGGATTGACAGAAATGCAAACCTTGAAAGACCTGTGTGCAATTCTGTAAGCCCAAATGAAGCTGGCCACTTTTTCTTTTTTTAAAAAAAAATTGCCCCCGGCACAAAACCCAGAAGCAGGTCAACTTCTGAAAGACACGATTCTAATCGTCTACAGATGTTAGAGCAGTAGAGAACATCTCAACTGTGTTGGTCTTGTGTGGAGACGGCCTCATGAATAAATATGCCAATACCCTAAAATTGCCATTTTCAGCCTTAGCTTCATGCTTTCTCTCCTGTCTGCGTTGCACTCTATTGTAGGACATTCAAAGATTGGGGTGGGAGGGTGGGGGACAACACATTCATTCCCACAATGGAAGAAGGGATGGGGAAAATGATGGAGGGATGGTAGAGCTGGCAAAACTGACCATTCTAATGAAAGAGAAGGATTTGTGTAGTCTGGTTTCCATTTTGGAAACCACGTCTGGATTTTATCCTTGAAACCAGTGAAACTTTAATTGTAGGTATGGGTGACTAGAATAAATTGATTGCTATAGAAATGGTTCAAAACATTTAGAAATGGAAAGGTTTGAAACTGTCACTTTTTTTTTTCTGGGATTTTCCTGCTGTGAGAAAAAGTCAGAAGTCACTACTTCTTTTCTTCCATATTCGCAGCTTTCTGCCCCTTTCTTCTCTCTTTCGCTTCCTCCTCGTTTCAATTTGTACTTTATCTGATCAAAAACTGCAATTAAAAATGTTAAAAAAGGAATTCTATTGCAGGACATCCAGGGGAGGGCTGTCAAGAATAGTCAATGGATGGCAACCACAACGATGCCATTCAAGCAAAGACATCCGTTGCCATCTTGACATGTTCTGCTCACTTGCAGACACTCTTGAGTTCCAATAAAGAAAAGTGTTTGTAGCTCAGGATAGAACAGAACAGAACAGGAGCTGGACCTTGGAGGCCTTCTAGTCCATCCCCCTGCTCAAGCAGGAGACCCTACCATTTCAGACAAGTGGCTGTCCAGTCTCTTCTTAAAAACCTCCAGTGATGGAGCGCCCAGGATTTCTGGAGGGAAGCCGTTCCACTGATTAATTGTCCTCCCTGTCAGGAAGTTTCTCCTTAATTCCAGGTTGCTTCTCTCCTTGATTAGTTTCCAACCATTGTTTCTTGCCTTGTCTTTTGGTGCTTTGGAAAATAAGTTGGTCCCCTCCCCTTCGTGGCAGCCTTAGGGGTGTCCTTGGTGCTCTCTGAGCTTGGTGGTTTTCTTGCAGATGTTTCATTACGCAAACTACATAGGTCAGCTGACGATGTTACCCAGTTTGGGTAATGAAACGTCTGCAAGAAAACAATCGAGCTCAAGAGAGCATGGAGGATCCCTCACTCTTGAATCCCAGCTCCTTCCAAGGAGCATCGTAACCAATGAACTCCTGCAAGTTCTCCTTTTGCTGCTCCTTTCACCAGAGAGAAGATGCAGTTGGGTTTTAAAAACACCTGGCTGAGTGCCTCCAGCAACCATCAGCAGTAATTCTGTGCCACCCCCTCCCAGATCCTTGGAATCTACAATCTTTTGTTTTTGCGTTCTTGCAAAAGAAGAGCAAGACAGGAGGCGAACCAATAATTAAGTTTCTTTAGAAAGCATCCTTGCATCTGGACATCCATTGTCATGAACAAGCTTATCAGAAGCAATTCCTTGATCTCCAAGCAGCATTCTATGTTCCTAATTGCTAATTATTATTATTATTATTAGCATGATTACAGGATCCTTTGTTTCTCCATTATACATTCGGAACAATCTCGAGAAAAACACAGCAACAGAAAGGAGTCCTCAGAATTAGTATCTAATTAGGCAATTGAATAGGCAGGAGGAATAGGGGTGCCAGATATTGTAAATTTTGTAAAGTCCCAAGAAAATCCAGGAAGGGAATACACATTGTCAAGACTTCTAAGTTTGGGTGGAAGGTATAAATTAATATAGGCCAGTTTTATGCAAAACTGTCACTTCTTTTTTAGGTTAATGCATTTCTTCTGTTTTTGGCAACAGCCTGCAAGTGATAAGCTTTCCATTAGAGTAGTAAGCGCATCATGAGGAAACCCACCTGACTCCATGCAGCCTTCCCTGCTCCTCATACCTCAGCTCCAGCCAACATTTCTAGACCCAATCTTCTTCTCTCCAGATGTTGAGAGAGTTGGGAAAGCCTTGATGGTCACCAGATGCCAGCAAAGGAATATCTAAAGCCAGATTGGATTGGCCTATTTTTTCCCCATATTTCCGTGTGCCCTTTCAACTCATTTGTGTCCAAGTATTCATTGACGCTGTTTCATTTGGCATGATGGTTTCTCCTCCTATTTTCGCTTTGCACGATGGTTTCTCCTCCTATTTTCACTTTGTGTGGGGTTCTTGTTCTACTTTCACTTTGCATGGTGGCTCTTCTACTTTCACACTGAATGGTGGTTCGCTTCCTACCTTCGGAGCAATTCTGGTTGCTGGGTTAGACCTTGCTCTCTTGCCCCAATCATGCAAAAGCTCTAAAACATTATGGGAAATGAAACAGTACAGAAATGCTGGGGCCAGACAAGGTTTCCATACCCCAAAGGAGGACCTTCCAGAATCCAAGAGAAGGTATGTGCTGGGCGAGAGGAGATGTTGTTCTCCATGCTCCTGCTTGGAGTAGACCCCAGTGGCTTCCTCCCCAGTGGGCAGCTGACTAATGACAATGACACAGCCACAATAAAATGTTCTGGCAATGAGATTTTCTTGACTGTCACCGCACTCTGGAAATAGCTTTATTTCTACCTACTGCCAGCTGACAGGTCCACCCAAAGACTCAGAGAGTTCCAGCAGAGCTGAGATGGTGCAGCCTCTTATGGGGAGGAGAAGACAAGCATGACTTTGGAAGGTCTCTGGGGCGAGGAAGCTGTCAGCCTGAGTGACACTTTTAATATTAAACTTATTATCGGTGGCACATCAAGGGCAGTTCGAGTCCTGCTGTTTTCTGGACCGTTTCCAGCCTATATGTTGCCAGTCTTCCCATCTATGGGGTTGTCTGGCATCAGCCGGGTTTTGTTTTCGTGAAAGAAGAGGGAGAGAAAGAGCAATACTGTTTCCAGAAGAACCAGCCCATTTTCATTTCTTCCATGTACAGGGTAGTCCTCGACTTATGACCACAGTTGATCCCAGGCTTTCTGCAGCTAAGCAAGACAGCTGTTAAGGGAATCACGGCAGTTGTTAAGTTCGGAACATGGCTATGAAGTGAATCCCCCATTGACTTTGCTAGTCAGAAGGTCACAAAAGATGATCACAGGACCCCGGGACACCGAATCGTCATAAATATGTGCGTCCGAATTTTGATCACGTGACCATGGGGATGCTGTGACGGTCATAAGTTTGAAAAAAGGTCATTTTTTTCAGTGCCATTGTGGCTTTGAACGGTCTGTAAATGGACTGTTTTAAATCAAGGACCATCTGTATTTCTCTTTCAACCAGATCTCCAAAACATCAACACATTTCTTCTCAGGGAGCTGCAAAAGAGCGTGCCTTCTTCATTAGGAAAATCTTTTGTTGCTTTATTAAATTTATTGGCCACCCATCTTCCCACAGGTAACTCTGGGAGGCTTGCAATATTAAAAGAGTAAAGCTATACAAAAGTTATATGCAATGAGACTAAAATACTTTAAAAATATAAATACTCAACCCTAACTATACAATGGGGAGGGAGAGAGTAGGATGAGCAGGGAGGGAAAGTGTTATTTCTTTGAGAGAGTTGTTTTTAAAAACACATTTGTGGGTCAAGTTGGATTTAATTAAGATGTATATAAAAGAAGTCAGCATACAGGAAAACACATGCTAGAAGCAGCAATGGGACAAACTCAGATTAAAGTAATAGATTAATTATCAAGTCAATAGCACGCCGTACATTGGAGGTAGCTCCATAGCAAAATACATGACTTAAAATGCCTAATTAGCTGACATTGCATAGAAATGTAACAGACAAAACAGATGAAGAACTATATAAATTGTAAGCAATCAAGGGAACGATCCACCTGGAAAAGGTGAAAGGAAAGAGGAAATGAGAATGAGGGATGGAGAGACTCCATTACCAAAGTGTGGGAAGATGGAGACTCTATGGGCCACCGTGCTCCTTTCAACCTCATAAATTGAGGACATTTCCTCAGCTGCCCATTAAAAAAAATACCTCACAAAATGGATTTTCCTAACATCTTAGTCATCCCTGAACCAAGTTTCTCTTCAAAGCTGAGTTGGAGTACAACGGGGTGAACTTTCTACCCATGAGCCCTCAAATTGGTCGGAGCAGAGAAATTGAGCATGCAGACAGTAAGCTGGCTTTCTATAACCTTTTCCAAGAAGCCATTCAGATGAGGCCTGGGTCCCATCACCCACCCCCCATGTCTGGATCTCTCCCTGGTCCAACTAATTTCCCCCACCACCATGATGAATAGCTCTGTCAACAGAGTGACAACTTTCTAATCTGCTCGAAGACAGATGAGCTCCCTCTGAGGAGAGGGAAAACTCACCAATGAAGCTTGAATGGGACTCAGAAGAAAACGATGAGGTGGAGAATTGGGCTGGGGCGGTGGGGGGGAAGAGAGAGAGAGAGAGAGAGATTGGGGGGGGGGAGAATGATGGGATGTTTTTTGAGATTCTCAAAAACCTTAGCTTTCTACTTTCAATTAAAACTCAGGTGTTGTTTAAAGTGGGGCCGTTGAAACCGAGATTGTAATCTGAACATCTACGAGGAGATATGTCCTCCCATTTTCGCTTTTTCTCCTTCTGCCTTCCACGTGCACACAATCACAGGCACACAGACACGCCCTGCCACCAGATAATTGGCTACTCCTCTGTGTCAGAAGATGCAGATAAATAGTCGTATTTCAGATGATGAATTCTTTCCGGTAGTGTTATCCACTCTTCTGGCTTGTCTTGTCTGGTGCCTAAAATAGCTAAATAGTTTTGAAAAATGAGGAGGATTCTCAGGGTTCTTCCAAGGTTTTCAGCTCCACAGTTGCCAAGGTGTTGTCTGTGATGAATGGAGGAGGAAGAGGAGGAGGAGGGGGGGAAGGAGGAGGAGAAGGAGGAAAGGGAGGAGGGAGGAAGGAAATGGGAATGAGAGGCAGGGAGGGAAAGAGGGAGGGAAAGAGGGAGGATGGAAGGAAGAAAGGAAAGAAGGAAGGAAGGAAGGAAGGAAGGAAGGAAGGAAGGAAGGAAGGAAGGAAGGAAGGAGAAAGGGAAGGGGAAAGGGGAAGGGAAGGGATTGAGATTTCTGGGATTTGAAGTCAACCCATCATAAAGTTGCTACAGCTGAGAAACCTGGCGGACAAAAGCCAATTCTTCAACTAATCCAACACAGATGCATTCATTGAACCCAGCTACCCAATCCTGGCCTCCAGATATAATGAACTATACATCGTAGGAAGCCTGGTTGAATGCAGAATCAGAATCACACTGACCAGACTTGGTGGCCGGTATGGTTCTCCTTCACAGGAATGGTCACAGCCCAATGGAGGATCAAATGCAGAAGATACCAGACTTGACAGCCATGTCATCTGGATTCAAACAAAAAAAAAAGTCTCCATGAGACAAAAATCAAATTCTGGGTAGTCCAGGAACAGCAGTTTCCCTCCCCAAATGATAAGGCTATTTATCATTGTGATTCATTTCTAAAGTCTAGCTTTTAATTGCTGGTGCTTTACCATATTTTGATTCTTTTTCCCTCCCGTGTTCTACAGTTTAGGGCAGGAACAGCTTCCCTGCAGATCCAGATGTGCAGATATTAAGGCCCAGTTTGTACAAGCCTGTTTAGTATCAGGTGATGTTGGCAATTAAGCAAAGGCTGACAACAAGTATGTCATCATAACCACCAAAGTTCCCACACCACAGCGAGAGCCCTTCTAATTACCACTAAATCAGCTGCTGATCCAAACCTTTTCCACTGCATTATTTTTACCCTCTTCCTGTTCAGTTTGGGGGAGCAGAAGTGGCTTTTGATGTCTTTTCCCCCTCTCAAGGAGAAGAAAAATTCTGCAAGGCTGAAGAAATTTTCAGAGCCGAGGAGAGAAAAGGGAGGTTTCAAACCAGGGGAAATGAGGAACGCTTTTCGGCCATACCTTCAGTGAGTCCCGAGTCCGTCTATTAGGAAGTCCATGTGAAGTGAGATCAAACAGCTCGCAATCCCTCTGCCTTAATGTATCGCTAATTAATGAGAGCTGGAACATATATTACCTAATTTCTAGGACTCTGCAATTTAACTTCTTTTTCTCCTGATAAATGAGATCTTGTTGGCTGGGTTTATTAAGACCATCCTCATGGTCTTACTCATGGGTAGAAGCAACGTTCTTCAAAGACAAGGCTTGCAGTATGCATTCGTATCTCCAGAACACAACCACTTAAGAAGAGATTGGACGACTATGAGTCTGAAATGGTCTAGGGTCTCCTGCTTGAGCAGGGGGTTGGACTAGAAGACCTCCAAGGTCCATTCCAACCCTGCTACTCTGTTAAATCTGCAACCTTTCTCATGCTTCAGTTGAAACCCAGGGACAGGAGAATTCCTCTTAGGGAATTTTTGTGTTGTTTTTAGATCAAGAAGAGGGACAACCAAGGGTGGTATGTAGCCAGTTCAATCTAGGAGTGTCGCATTCTTTCTAAAATGTCTATTCAGACAGAGATGGAGCAGTTCCACTTGATTGAATGGCCAACACTCAACTGCTTGGGAGCTTCTGATGGTCGCCATCCTGACCTGAAGAAGCAGGATCTGGTATAGCCCAGGGCACTGGACTAGCCCCATTGCCGTTGTGGTGGTTTCCGTGATGGCTGGCACTATCTTCCTGCTTCTCCTCCTGAGGTTCCCTCAGGCAACTGCAATTGGAAGCCTGAGACTGCTTCTGGCTGGTAGGAACAACAGCTGGTGCTTCTTTCTCCTCCAGCTTTTTCTTATTCTGCTACCCCTAAACCTCCAGCAGCTCCTTCAGCCAGCTCCTCAACAGCCCTGCTTTACAATAGCTTGCATTATGATGAAATTTTGCAGTGTTAATCAAGCCAATCATGACTCGAATCATCGATTTGATTCAGCGGAATGATCCGATTTGATTGACTGTTCATCTTAGGCATTCAAATTGAATCATCAAGTTGATTTCATTTGGATTCCGAATTGATTTTCAAACAAAAAAAACAGGCTGTTTTGGCCCACGGGCAAAAGTGTGCAAATCACTCTGCTCAATCCAATTCAATCCGACACTTTAAAGTGACTTTCTGATCTGGAGAATCGGAGCAGAACAGCGAGGCAGCCCAATCACCTTTGAATCAAATCTCCAAATACAATACTTGCACAGCCTTCCCTAAAACCCAGGGCTTTAAAGCAAATCCTCAGTTTTATCTGTTAAAAAAAATAAATAAATAAAAAATAGCACAGCTGATGGAATTCTAGGGAAGCTGATTTGGGGAAGAGCTTCTCCTTCACTCCATGGATGGCAGGAGAACACCAGTGCATGGGGGGTGCATGCTAATTTAGGGTGGAAGCTCTAAATCCTATCCAGAGGTGGCCTAATGCTAATCCAGCAGTCATAACACTGACTTTGGGAAAGTTGTGATGAGCATGGAAGGGAAACTAAGGTAAGATTCCCCGTTAATACCCTTGAGTGTCCTCTAAGTTATTCAACCACTAGTTAGATATTCAATTCTTGTTGTAGCATCAAGACAGCAACAGCTGGATAATGCTAATTATTAGTAAGAAAATATCCACGGAGATTCTAAATCACCCAGATTATGCTTGTCTCAAAGGTGCTTTTTTTCAAAAGGCAACTGGACTATATTTTTTTCCTTGAGGAAGAAGGCATTTCGCTCCTTATCCAAGAAGCTTCATCAGTTCTGGTGAGAAAATGATCAGAGAGAACTCAAGGCCAACAATCAACCATATAACAGAAGGAAGCAACATCAACATTTAGAGTGGAGATTTGGCACATTGTACTTTGACCAATTAATTCCAAACTGCTTCCAAAAACTCCCAATTTCCTTCTTGTTTTTCACCATTCTTCACTGGATGGTCAATAGCCACCAGAACCACATCAGAGGAAAATTATGGTTCCTCTAACAACTTGTGGGTTTTGAACATAGCTGACATCCTCCTGCAGTTGCGTAACTATTGAGGATAAAACTATAAAGTCTTCCAAAGAGAACAGAGGCCAACAACATCTGGTCTGTATATTTAGTTAGGTTTTTTTCTTCTTGTAATTATAGTATTGCTTCATTTAGGAACAGTTTCAAACAGTCTTTTTTTTTTTTTTGCAAAGAGTTTTTTGCAGCAAAGTTCAGTACGATATTATACAGAGTAAGGGTGTACAATCCACTGAAATTGCACCCTTCGTGATATTGTTCTTCTTCTTCTTCCTCCTCCTCTGCCTCCTCTTCCTCTTCATCATCGTCATTGTCTTTTCCACCATCTGATAATGCACAGTTCTCTGTTCATTTTTCTCTGGGATGTAAGATTATTTAAGATTGATAAATAGGTGATAGACAGGGAGACAGGGAGACAGAAATATGAGTATGCCTGTGTACATATATTATGCGACTAATCCCAATTTGTGATTTTCAGTTTCTCAGCAATCAAGGCCCATGGTGGTAAATAAACACCCAATAAAATTCACCAAAGGCACACACACTTATGGAGTTTATTTCCTAAGTGTAACACTTTATCTGACACGCTTAAATGCATCTTCTGTATTTGCAAACTGGCTGTTACAGCTTCCCTAATGTGTGCAGGATTTGAATATTCCAAACATTCTCATAAATGTACAAGCTTGAGGTGTTGCACGACAAAGCTTTTCACACAAGCTTCAAAATATGCTTTATGAAACAGAGACCTTGCATGTCTAGAGTCTTGGGTATCAGAAGGAAAGAAGCTGGGAGCTTGAAGAAGGAACATAACAGTTGGAGAGTTCAAGGCAGAAGAAAAATATATTCGGTGAAAGTCTTCCACGACAAGCCTTGTTGCCTTATGTGAGTGAAGAGAAGGAAGAACAAGTTGAAAAGTCCAACCTTCCTCTTCTCTAGGACAATGAGAAATTTCAGTAATGGGAACATAGCAAGTCTAATCTCAATTATTATTAGTGTTATTGTCATTCCAATACAGGCATCTAAAAAGAGCCAGAACCAGATGAGCATTTCAGAGCACGATTCTGGATCCTTTTCCAGTAGCCATCTGGAGAGCATTGGTGAGTCCACCCACCCCTATTCTGAATTAAATCAAGACAGCTTAGCTACATGAATTTCACTCATGGAGGGGTTGACGAACGGGTGACACCAGATGGTTCTGCATGGAACATAAATAACTAAAGAATAAGGTTGGCTTAGGACACTGCGTGGTGTGCAGTCCTTTCTTTCTGAATTTGAATTTCTGAGAAATCACAGAATAAATATTGGCCCATCCTTTTACCTCGGGGAGTTTATTTCCGGAGGCTCTGCTTTCTCCTTGTTTTCTTGTCATGTTGGGTTGCTATCACCTACAAAAGGTAGAGATTCAGTGGAGATGGTCCAGATTTAGTCCAAAATCATAAGCCGAGGGTGCCATCTTCTGGAGAAGGTCTGTAATCCTATCACTAAACTTCATATTGTATATTCCTTGGTGTTGAGTGCAGTTGCTGAACTACAGTTTCCAGGAGGCCAAGGCAACTTGGCCAATGATGTGGGACGCTGGGAAATGTAGTCCAGCATCATCTTGTAGTTCAATTTTTGGACCTGCAGATAGCCTCAAGTTAAGATTCCTACTCAACTGCATTCCAACTGTATTTATGGCAGAGCTTCAAGGTGAAATAATTCAATTAAATCTCTGGATTACTGTAAGTAATCAAATTACTTTCCCAAAACGGACAGCAGGATCCAAGGCCCAGGAGAACTACTGCATCAAAGAAAGTGTACCGTGGACTTATTATCTATAAATTATTTTATTGTTCTTTAAATAATCACAGAAAAGGGGCAATTTGTCTCCCTGTTCTTCAGAAACCTTTTCCAGCCATAAATCCACGGGGAGGAGTAAACAACAGATAAAAACACTTTCTTGAAAAACATTAACAGGAGATTCCAGAAGGATGAGGAAGAAGGCAGGAAGGACTGGATCAGGATTTTGCAACTTTGGTTCCCTAGACTGAAAAATGATCTGCAGCCCCAACTGAAGCATCATCACCCACAATTTCTTAAAGCATACTCTCTCCTGACATTGCCTACCATCTGGCTTGGACCTAGTGGATGAAGCTCTCCCAGGATGAGAGCGCTTTGGCAGCTGAACCTCGCCAAGATCATCTGCTCTTCCAATCGTGGGGCACAGTCACTCTTGGAGGAGGCAAACCGTAGGCGTGCCACTGGCATATTCGGAGTGGCGAATGCCCAGACTGAAGCATGGGGCTCTGGGCTTGTGGATGGTGACCTGTTCTGAGCTATAGTCCAGAGGGCCTGGCATCTGTTCCTTGCTGGGAGGAATTAACCTTTGAGACATGGTATAGGATGGCTGATGCTGCAAGTACAGGTCTGGCTCTGGAATAGTGTAGGCGGCTGGGCCGGGCCCTTTTCTCAGCATATAATCTCGTCCGGGAGCGATGGAAGCGATCGACAGGCAGGGAGCTGCCCTTTTATTGGGCACCTTGGGGCCCAGGGTCACAGGCAACGCATATTTGTTGGGAGCCGGAGTTGGGTTGTTCCACCAATAGGGCGTCCGCGCACCAATGGTATACGCCGGAGCATTCGGTTCATCAATGGGGTGCAACTTCTCCACTTGATACTCATTCGGAGAAGGAGTGGTCACTATATCTAGGAAGCCAGAGAATATCATTACTGGCAATGAGTCTAGCAGAATAACAGAGTTGGAAGGCACCTTGGAGGTCTTCTAGTCCAACCCCCTGCTTAAGCTATGGAATGGAATGGAAAAAGTTTAAAGTCCTGTCGCTTTCAATGTAGACTAATCAGCATGCATTAAAATGAAATTTCGTTGCATTCAGCTCTCAAAAGATAACCATTATGCATATACCCACATACACACACATACATATATGACACAGAGAAACATCACAGAATGTATACATATACATGGCAGGGGAGAAAAAAGTATCCTGTGAATTTACAATTCAGAATGTATAGAGTCTCCTGCTTGATTCTGAAATCCTGCAATCCCACTTAAAAGAACTAGCCTGATCTAGTTCCCGTAAAACACTTTGCTCTGCTGCTGGAACTAGGAAGTGCATATGTCATTCTCCATCTGGAATATTTTCCAAGCTTTTTCAGAACTCTTGGAAAATGCCACATCAAGAACTTAGGTATCTTTTCATCCCATTCGTGGTTTCTAAGAGTGGCCATCAAGCTGCTTCCCTTTGACTGGGAAAAGCTTCATTTCATTCTCAGGAACCTTTTTGTCTCCATAGCTTCACCCCATCCGCCAATCATTCCAATGGAAGCACCTATAACTTGCCACTTACTTGTGCTCTTTCCTCGCTGTCGCATGAAGAATGACACCGGCCTCCATATCCCTAAGCGGGAAACGCTGGGATCCACATAGTAACAAGGTCCAGGACTCTCCAGAACCATGATTGCTTGCAAAGGAAAGAAGAATTGTCTTATGAAGCCAAAGCTGACTTTCTGGATTACATCCTGTGGTTCTAATGACCTTCCATTTATCTAGCTCCCAAAATTTTTGAGGTGGCAAGAAGGGCCACTTTCCAAATAAACTGGTCACAGTCTTTCAGAAGGTAATTAACTTCTAGCTGAGCTACGGTCCTAAAATTGCAGATTCAGGAAATGAATGAATCAAAACGGGCCTTTATGAGTCATCTGCTCAGGAAAGGAAACCACTCAGTCCACTAAATTCCCAGCAGGTGGCCATCCAACCTTTTTATCAACTTCTAGCGAGGAGAATCAAGCATTTTTCCAGCCCTTTAGAGAGTCTGCTGTAATAAACTCTCAGCTGGACTTTAATTTTGCAACGACTTTGGGAAAATAGCTGTTGCTAGATATCATCACAAGATATGGAACACATCACTTCAATATTGTACCATCTTAGTTTCTTACTCAGTTGCCAAGCCCAACTCAATGTTTTGATGGAATGAATATGGACTGCCTTTCATATATATATATATATATATGAATGAAGGATGATCCATGGTGTATATACATGATAGATCATCCTTCATTTAGATCAGGGGTCTCCAAACCTTGCAACTTTAAGACTTGTGGACTTCAGCTTCCAGAATTCCTCAGCCAGCCATGTTGGCTAAAGAATTCTGGAGTTGAAGTCCGTAAGTCTTAATGTTGCCAAGTTTGGAGACCCCTGATTTAGATGAACTCAGAGGTTTTTCTCCAGGTTTTCAACCATACAGGACTTGCTTATGAATCAGGCCACTTCAGTCATAACCTCATTATATTGAGAATGTCTTCTGAAGAAGCCTCAACGGAGTCCTCTACCATGTCCTTAAGACCTCATTTTCTCTAAAGTGTGGAAAGGGTCGTTTAGAATGGTGAATTGTGTCATTGAGCTGATTTCGTTCAGGATTAGTTGAAGATTCTGTTGGAAATACATATGATGGGAAGGTTTGACAGTGTCTGTTTGCTTCTGGACTCGGTCTTTTAAACCCCCAAAGTCCTATTTTGATTTTTGCTATGAAGGTGAGAATAACAGAATTTAGCTTATATCCTGGGCAGTTACTCCTGTTCAAATGGAGACTTTGAAAAAAGAACTTTTGGTCACAGATCTCCTGAGTTCTCTTTATTTTGGGCCTGAAAAAGTGGTAGGTCTCAGGAACACAAATTGCACAATACAGGTAAAGTTTGCTGGGTATGGTGATTAGAGCACATGCATTCATGATTAGCATGAATCAATAAGAATCCTTTGTAAGTTTCTCCAGGATCCAGAATCCTTTTCCCTGCTTACTTTTTGAGCTGGACTTTACACGCATGGTATAAGCTGGCTCAGCATACTTGGTGAAGTCGTGATTCTTAATACCAGTACAAGGACGTCGGTTATATTTCCCAGGTCCTGGACCTAAAATGGAATCAAAACCACCAGCTGATAATGGAATGACAAGTAGAGAACCAGAGAAAGCTTTCCTAGAAACACAACAGGACAAGTGGAGTCACACTCAAAGTCTTGGCAGGAAGCAACAGGACTTGATCTGGGCATTCTTTTTGGGGAGTATTGGTCATCTGGTCATCCATGCTCTCTAAGGAACATTTCCCTTTTTGGCAAGATTACTAGGCAAAACGTACCCAGTTGGGTCATCGCTTCAGAGGTATTTCCTTATCTAAACAAAGAAACAGAATGACCAAAGGTGGGCAAAAAAAAGCCAGTGACTTCCCACTGGCTTCCCCATTGAGTTTCCTTCTGAGAATCTGGCTGGGAGCATTGAAAATGCTTCCCTTCCCCTTCCCCTCCCTCCCTCCCTCCCTCCCTCCCTTCCTTCCCTCCCTTTCTTTC
>JANHFL010002496.1:13196-33552 GCA_032468155.1 Oxyrhabdium leporinum | reverse complement strand
AAGAGAAGAGAAGAGAAGAGAAGAGAAGAGAAGAGAAGAGAAGAGAAGAGAAGAGAAGAGAAGAGAAGAGAAGCTGTCTCTCTCATTAGCCATGGTGGGATGCCATCTTCTCTGAAAGCAGCTTTCAGTTTTGCCTTCGGCCTCAGGAAATCATGTGGTGGCTTAACTCCCAACACGTTCCACAAACACAAGCAGACAAGGTCCCGGCTGTTCGGCTCAGCAAGGAGGTCCATTCCCCGATGTGTTTTTCTGCCTTAAGAAAACGGTGCGGCTACAGCCAGAAACAGACGAGAACAGATGGTCCCTTTCAGGATGAGAAATAATACTCCGTGTGTGCTCATAGGTAATTAAAGAATTCTTTTAATAAAACCTTGCACAAGCCACTGATTTCCTCTGGCACACCTACCATCTTCGTTTTCTCTCTCTCACACACACACACACACACACAAACACACACATGCACGCAAGCTCCGGCTGGTCTTCTCATCAAAAGCCTGGTCATTCTTCTTCTTATCAACTGGAACCGCCCTGTGAAAACACCCTGTGCCTTTCTACAGAAAAGCTCTTTTCCCATGGAGGACCAACCCATCAATGTGAGTTGGAGATTTGACTCCATCCGAGACCCCTGCAAAATTCCACCAACTCTTCAAGTGGATTCAAAGATCCCGACTGGATTCCACAACTTGGCCCCAGTTGCTTCACTGCTGACCAGCAACATGGTCCAGATGGCTGTCTGAACATCTCTTATGGCATTGCTCTCTATCTGTTTATGTATCCGTTGGGATAGCAGAAATAATATTGATGCAGCCAGTCTGAAGGGTGGCTGTGTTTGTTTTGGAAACAGCGATAATAGATCCTTTTTTATTCTTTAATATTTTTCTTTTTAAAAAAATTAATTTTGGAATTTTAGTCCAAAGCAGCTGGATAATACCACCTCACTGACCTTATGCTGCAGGAAACAATGACTAAGATTTAGGGCAGGAAATGACTAGATCTGTTATGGACCGTTAGGCAATTAATGCATAATTCATTAATCGAATTAATTCACAATTAATAGCATAAAAGTAAGCCAACTCATCCTCCCTGTTGCCTTTCAAGTTAAATTCTCTCCCCCTCTGCCTCAATTTCTTCTCTGCTGTCCTGATCTGCATTTGCTCTGGGAGGGAGCCATTGATTTTACTGGGGTGGCTTAAAAACTATTTCAAAGGATTTAATTTCTTTGTTCCTAGACTCAGGAGTTCCTCTTTGCTCTCTCCGTCTTTTTTGGATGAGCTACTTCTAACAGTACAAATGAATTTCATGCTGGCAGTGACTGTTCATTGTTTGGAGACAAAACAACACACAATCGCAATCAAATATACAAGAATCCTGGACGGGTCTCTCGGTCTCTTGTGAGATTCTTTCTCTTCATCCACCTCTCCATCTTTCTTGGGATTTGAGATGCAAATCTTTGTTCTTCAAATACAACAGAATGAAGTTTTGAAAAGCAAGGAAGGGCTGATGTTGAAGGGTCATGGACCATATCTATTTAGGGGGTGGCATTGTTTACCTGTTTGCAAGACAAGAGATGCTGCAGAAAATGAGTTTATGTAATAAGGGGGAAATAGAATTTCTAAACTATTTATAAAATGAGATGGCCTGGGGGCCACAGAGGAGGGACAGTCCTGCCTTGGATCCTTCTTTAGAGAAATGACAACCTGAGTTTTGTGTATTGGGAAGGCAAGCTACAACAAAATATGCATTGGAATTTATTTTTGGATTTCCAACCAATCACGATGTAGAGAATAAATTCTAGGACAGTGTTCCTCAACCTTGGCAGCTTGAAGATGGATGGACTTCAACTTCCAGAACGCTCCAGCCACCTGTGCTGGCTGGGGAATTCTGGGAATTGAAGTCCACCCATCTTCAAGCTGCCAAAGTTGCGGAACACCATTATAGGAAAAGGACTGAGTGGGAAAGCTACGGCATTGTCAATATTGTTTGTGTAAATTGGGAGTTTGGAAAACATTGCACGGTTTCTTCTGTCTGATTGCCCTGCCAATACTCATCATATGCTCTGATGAAGCAGAAAGATCTAACAGAGATTTGAAGCTGGGAATAAGAACTAGTTGTAACTTGGGGAGCTAGTAATTTGGAGATGGGGAAAATGGAGCACACATCAGCCCTAAAAACACTAGTTATCACTCCCTGCAATCACTGTTGAGGCTTTTTCAAAAGGCAACTGGACTTCCTTTATTTTTGCTTGAAGACATTTCTCTTTTCATCCAAGAAACTTCTGAAGCAAAAATATGTCTTCAAGTCTTCAACATCTTCAAAATAAAACCAAGGAAGTCCAGTTGCCTTTTTTGAAAAAGCATCTTTGGGACAACCATGACCTGGATGAATGTGAATCTCCATAGATACTTGTTAAGCAATCTTTGAAAAGGGTTGATATGAAAAAGGTCATGGAGACATTCTGGCAAGGCCCCATCTCAGTCTGACCTATGGCCAGGGTTAGGGCGATTACTATTATGGTGACTGTGGCTATGAAGATGAATGAGAAAAATGGATCTGGCTCACCAGCCAACTTGAAAAAATGTGAATTACAAGTGACACTCCTTGGCTGGGTTTCTAGTGAGCTATAATTTCTATCGGGCGTTTGATATACGCAGTTTGCATTCGATCTGATATGGAGTCGGTACAAATACATATAATGGTTTCAAATTTCCCTGCATCCATTTCATACCGTCTGTAGTGCTTCCTCTACTACATGCTGGAAATCAATAAATGAGCTTGTCAGCTTTATACTAGAATGGGGAATGTAGACAATGAGCATTTATTAAAGGAGAAATCATTTGCTTTCACTGTCTCTTATACATTTTTAAAATGGCTTTTTAAATGTAATGTTCTTCTCAAATTCTACTTGTTCCTGGGATTGTAAAGAGGACAGGTGAACGATAAATGTGGTATTATATTTTCCTAAAATGAAAGATGCAATTCTCAGAAATGAAGATATGTCTTAATTAAAACCTGGAATGAGACCGAAATGTCAAAATACTCACAGAAATAATTACAGGAGGGCCAATAAAATTGTTTTCAGAAATCAGCAACTCCGGAAATTATTAAACATAGAAAACCAACGTGTAACACTAAGTATAATTCTCCTGTTAACATCCTGGAAGACACTTCTTTTCCAATTTAATACAAAATGATAAGCATGGTCTTGCTGAATTTTTAAAATGTTCTAATTCTTTTTTTAAAAAAGATGTAACACTAAGAAAAAGCAATTAGCTCCTTGTTTTAAGTGGGTTCTACTTCTTTGAGAGATGTAATTTCTTTTGAGTCTAATAGGGTAGCAGCTGTCTTTTCACCAAAGGGAAGCAGAAGGTTTATAACTGAAGATTGACCTTCAACGTCCTCTACAGATAAAAAGGGAAGCTAATCCCTCCGTTTTGCAAAGGGCTGGGTGTGTTTGAGACTCCAGATGCCAATCCCAAGTGTCAATCTTCAGGCTGAGCAAGAAGTCCCATGGCCTGGTGACATCCCAGTCCTTAGAGGATTTGAAAATGAGGACAAGGTTCCACCAGATCTTAAAGTCTGCCTGCTTTCTAGATTAAAAGATTGCACAAGGCAATGGGAGCAGAGAGAGTTGCATGGAATTCTGAGGACATCTTAATCAGAAGGGAGGAAGAGGAGAGAGGGAAGGGGAAGAGGAAGGGGAAAGAGGAAGAGGAGGAGGAGGAGGTTTGTTTTATCCAAGTGCATATCTTGCAAACTAGCCTTGAATTGTTGGAACAGGCCAAAGCTGGATAGAATATAAGCCAGTCTTTAATCAATCTTGGCAACTTTAAGATAAATAGACTTCAACTCCCAGAATTCCCCAGTCATGCAAAATCTGCACATTTTTTAATGTCGGGCAATTAGAGTACACAATTGAGAAAAGTGCAGCTTCCAAAAGCTAATTGCATTTCATGTCACAATATTGGCACTAAAGTGCATGTTGGAGTAAATCTGCAGCATCAGATGTAAATAGAATTAATTTCTTCTGCAATCCTTAAATAGAAAGAACAGGTTTTTTTAGAAAATTGGTCATTTGTCCTCCTTCTGCTTGGAATCTGACCAAGAAGCTGTACAGTTAGCACACCCCCTCTTGAAATGAATTGCTGTCTTTGCAGTTCGTCCCTTCTCCCTGCGAATCTATTCCCCGAATCTGTTGGAAATCTCTCAGAGAGAGGAAACATAAGGCTGTTCTCTTCTTCAGAGAAAGTAGCTGGGCATTAGTGGACAAGGAGTAGTTAATTGGGGAGGGGGCTAGAAGACCTTTTCTCAGGGTGGTGTGGGTGGCATCATCTGCCTCCTGCCATTGTGGAGGTTCCATGGCCTGAAGTTTTCAAGCAAAGGTTGGACAGTCCATTGTCTGGGACAATGTTTCTCAGCCTTAGCAACTTTAAGATCTGTAGACTTCAACTCCCAGCAAGCTGGCTGGAGAATTCTGGTACTTGAAGTCCACAAATTTTAAAGTTGCCAAGTTTGAGAAACACTGGTCTGGGACAATCTGGGGATTCCTGATCTGGTCAGGATTTGGACTAATAGAACTCTTCTAACTTTCTAAGATTTCTTCTAACTTTGGGGTTCTGTGATTTGTCAGAACAGACAGACCCTCTTCTCCCACAGAACAATGCTGGTGATAACAAGATTCACTCTTTTCAGGGACAAGTTCTTCTGAAGAAAGCCTACCACTTTTTTGAGCGTGTAACTTTCCCATTTGATAAGGGGGGGGGGGGGTTGGTCTATCTCCCAGACTGTTTTTAATCTAAGTAACATGGCCCTCAGACAAAAGCATTCTCCACTCCCCTCCAAATGCACGATCTCTGGTTAGTGTCACCTACTCAGCTTGTAATGTCTTCCTTGGGTGATGTTGCATCTATTCCTTCTTTTCAGGTCCTGAAAACTGATCTCTGTCACAAATTAAGAAATAGCTGGGTTTTGTAAACTGTAAATCCAATCAAGTAATAAATAGGTTTCATCAGTAGCTGACTTATACTTGGGGTTGAGATGGTTGAGTGTTCAAGAAACTGGTCTTCATAGATGATGTGGAGTTGTCTCCCCATCTAATGTCTGTGACTGGTACTGCAAGGTTTAGCTCTTGGAGGTTTTCTTGATTTTCCTCCAGCCAACCCAAAAAACAGTTCTCCCGTTGCATTTGCAGGAAATATTTTCACTGAATATTTGCCTCACTGAACTTACCCAAAACATTAATTGTCCAATCCATCTGTTTTTTGCAAGAAATTGTTGGGGGTGAGGAACATCTCTCTCAATGTTGCTTCTTTTTCAGTGTCTTTTTTTGGAGAGGACCATGTGGAGATCCCCTTGGTTCACACCTACAGCACCATCCATCTTCACGTGCAGTTTCTTACCAGCTATCACAGCGCTCTTCTCTTCTTGGCTGCTGGGCAAAAGGACTACCTTCTTCTAGAGCTCCATGCTGGTGTCCTACAGGTCAGCAAAATATTCCCTTGGCTTGGGGAGGGAGGAGGTAAACGGAATATTTAGAAGACAGAACAAAGAATAATAGGTTGGGATGAACCTTGGAGGTCTTCTAGTCCAACCTCCTGCTCAAGGCAGAAGACCCTATACCTATATCCGTTCTATTGCTATTCCATTGCTTAGAGCTAAAAAGGAAAGGGGAAGGGAGGGAATTGAAGCCTTTGGGAGCAAGCTTGCAATTAAGGACTGAAGAAAAGTCTGTGATTAATTAAAAATTAAGCTGGAGGAACAAGAGAGCTTTACTTCCATGGGGGGAGGGGGGATGTCTAAATTTTGAATGCCAGAAGAAGAACATTGTTTTTCCTTGTTTGTTTGGAAAGGAATGGTGTACATTTAATGCAGAAAAGAGTTTGCAAAAAGACCGCTCCTTCCTTCTTGGTTTGTGCCATCTGCAAAAGTGAAGTCATCTTCACTTCACCCATCAAGGCAGCTAGCAAAAGCAAAGTTCTCCCCGCCCTTCAGAAGATGGTATCTGGAATCTGAAGATGGAAACATGTGTTTATGATGTCTTTTGTCTTCTCTTTGTACAGGCCAGAATGGACCTGGGCTCGGGAGAACTGTCTGTCAGGTCCCCAGAAGAACTACAACTCAACAACCTTGTGAATCATGATGTTGATCTTCTGGTGACAGATGGCAAGATGATCTTGATTGTGGATGGGCTCTTTAATGCCTCCGCAGAAATTCCAGAGCCTCTTCAAGAATTGGACATTGATTATGGGCTCTACGTGGCAGGTACAGGAGACCTGGAATTGCCGTACCTCACTGGAGTGAGTTTGTCATTCCGGGGCTGTTTCCATGCTCTGACATTTAATGATCATGATGTCCTCTCTGCACTGGCAACCAGCACTGGTGCCAAAGCAACCCATGGCATCCGTGAGGGATGCAGTGAAGAATTCTCTGCTGGCCCAGCGGTTCCACTGGGCTTCCTAGGATCAAACTCTTACACCACATTTCCTGGTTGGAATGCAAGGAACGAAGGAACCATAGAGTTTGTGATCACCACAAGTGTCAAACAGGCCCCTCTGTTTTACCAGTCGGGGCTGGAAAAGGATTTCTTCTACCTGGAAATCTTTGATGGACACTTAAGAGGTGTGGTGGAGAAAGGGAATGGCCTGGTACTGCTTCACAACAACATCTACCTCAGCAATGAGCAGGATCACTATGTCAAGATCTACATGGACAACCGAAAATTTGAGATCCTGGTTGACTACTATGTCTCACAGACCTCTAGCAAGGGGATCCATAGCTACTTTGATCTTCAAGGACCTCTTTTTCTCGGTGGTCTGAATGAGAAGGCTGCCGGCAGAATGAAAGACCGTGGACTGGGCTTTATATCTGCAAACAGCTTCTTTAATAACTCCTTTGTGGGCTGTATAGAGGACTTGAGGATTAATGAGGAGAGGATGAGCCTACGAGAAGCTCTTGTCACTAAGGACATAAGTGCTGGCTGTGGAAAGTCAGACCAGTACTCAGATTATGACAATGTTTATGAACAGGATGAGGCCACCACAAGCTCTCCTCTAGACAGTTGGCAGGGCCCTGTTATGGAGCCCTGTCATCCAGATGCTAGCTTGCCACCAGTCTTTACTAACTTCACCAAACTATTGCATGTCAGTCCTCTGGTAGTTGCTGAAGGAGGCACAGCTTTTTTGGAGTGGTGGCACACTCAGCCAACCATTGACCTCAACCGTGCAAACATCAGGCAATCTCAAGTTCTCTTCAGTGTCACTACAGACCCAAGACATGGGCAGCTGGAATTAAACCTCTCCAAAGTCAGGAGCAGAGGCAAGTTCACTCTCTTAGACATTGTGAATCGGAAAGTCAAGTATGTTCATGATGGTTCTGAGGGCCCCATGGATCAGCTGCTCTTGGAGGTCACCGTGACTGCCAGAGGAGATGTTCCAGAGTGCTTGTGGCAAGGCCAGATATATTTGCTCCCCATTAAGATCAACCCAGTCAATGATGCTCCTGAAGTGGTTTTTCCACATGGAGATTCCATGGTCATCCTGGAACACACACGCAAGCATCTCAACCCAGCCATCTTTCAAGCCCATGATGACGATACCCCCTGTGACAGCTTGCGATTCCAAGTGCTTGGTGGGAAGAGAATGGAAGAAGGATATCTGGAATACGACTTCCATCCTGGAGTCCCAATTGAAGAGTTTTCCTGTAGAGATCTGGAAGCAGGCCAGGTAGTCTATGTCCATCAAGATGGGCCTGTTTCTACCCTTACCATTCAAGTGAATGACGGCATGTTGATGAGCCCAGTGGCCACCTTGAGGATAGATGCAGTGGAGCCAGATATCCAGATCCACAACAACACAGGACTCTTTGCCCTACAAGGGGACAACGTTTCTATAACCAAAGCCAACCTTTCTGTGGATCTTAATGCAGTCCAGCAAAAAGTGCCTGTGTTGTATCGCTTGGTTTCCCCTCTCCAGTATGGTGAGATCCAGAAGCAAGGAGGGATGAGTGGAGAGTGGAAGAAAACAGAATCTTTTTACCAGCAGGATATTGATCAAGGACGCATCCAGTATGCTAGCACAGACGATGAACATCGACTAGAAGATACAATTGAGAAGCTGCTGTTCACCGTCCAGGTGGGCCAGAAGATCCTGAAAAACAACACCTTCCCCATCAGAGTTAAAAGAGCGGCCATCAGGATGAAAACCATGGTCCCCCTCCAGATGAAAAATGAGAAAGAGAAAAACATCACATCTGCTGAACTGCAGGTAGCTTTGGAAGAACCAGGTTCTGAGCAAATGACTTTCCACTATGTGATCCTTCAGCCACCTAAAAAGGGAAATCTTGAACTTCAGGGTACCAGGCTGGCTGAGGGCTTGAGTTTTACCCAGGAGGATTTACAGAGAAGACAACTGAGTTACATTGCAACTGTTAGAGACTCCAAAGAAACAGAAGACGTTTTCCAGTTCCGGGTCATGGCTAAACCCTATTATTCCCCTGTATATTCTTACAAAATAGAAATAGGGGGAGATCCAGATACTCCTGTCTTGACCAATGTCCTTCTTTCCATTTTAGAAGGAGGACAGGCCATCATTACCAAGGACTATTTGTTTGTCAAGAGTGCCAACAGCATGAACTACATGTATGAGGTGATAGATGGTCCTACACATGGGACACTTATCTGGAGAACCTCTGAGCCTGGGTCAACCAGGAAGGAGAGAATAACAGCATTCACAAATGAAGACATCCTACAAGGTCGCCTTGTCTATCAGCATGATGATTCTGAGACTCTAGAAGATGACATTCCATTTGTAGCCATCAAGCAGGAGGAAGGAAGCTTTGACTCAGAGGCTGAGGAGGTGAGAGGTGTCTTCAGGGTCTCCATTCAGCCCGTCAATGACCACACCCCAGTTCAGGTGGTCAATAAGGTCTTCAGCGTGGTGCGTAAAGGTCAGCGCTTGATGACCACAGAAGACATAGCCTTTATTGATGAAGATTCAGGATTCTCAGACACCCAGCTGGTGTTGGTAAGAAAAGATATTATTTTCGGTAGCATCATTGCTGCAGATGATAGAAATAGCCAGCTCTATCGCTTCACTCAAGATGACTTGAGGAAGAAAAAAATCCTCTTTGTCCACTCAGGAGCTGACCGAGGCTGGATTCAGTTCCAGGTTTCTGATGGTCTTCACCAGATCACAACACTTCTGGAAGTGCAAGCTTCAGACCCTTACCTCAAGATCAACCATACTGGCTTGGTCATTCACCAAGGTAGCCAAGAGGTCATTGACTCCTCTGTCCTCGGGTTGGAAACCAACATGGACATCAGGAACAACCAAGACATTCTCTTCCGTATCCTGGATCCACCCATGTCGGGAATGTTGCTACGAGATGGCCAGGAAGTATCATCTTTTACAAAAAAGGACCTTCTGGCAGGAGACATTATTTACCATCACAACGGGAGCAGAAAGTCCCAGGATGCTATTCATTTTTCTGTTGAAACAAATCAGGTGTCTGTGGAAGAGACACTGAAGGTTACCATATTAGCAGATTCCCATCTTGACCCACTAAATCTTGTCCACAATGAGAAGATACATGTCCTCCAAGGAGAAGCAATGGCGATTAGAAATGACTACTTGCTGGTAAGCTATATTTGGCCTATTATTTTGTTTTTGTTGTTGTTTCTATATTTACTTTTCCTTCCCTCAAGACTAAAAAAAAAGTCTCTATGAAGATTCTCAATCATCCAGGTCATCTCAAAAGTGCTTTTTCAAAAGTCAATTGAACGTTGTTTTTTTCCTTGAGGAAGAAGACGTTTCGCTTCTATCCAAGAAGCTTCATCAGTTCTGATTCCATCTTTCCATCCCCTCCACGATTTAGTCAGAACTGATGAGGCTTCTTGGATGAGAAGCAAAATGTCTTCTTCCTCAAGGAAAAAATATAATCCAGCCGCCTTTTGAAAAAGCACCTTTGAGACTAACAAAAAACAAAAAAAAAACAAGAAAGCAAGAGCAATAGGAATATCTGTGAATTTGTGAATTAAGGGGTCTTTAAGACTTATTGTTTAAGGAAATTTAGATAGCAATCTTGTAATCTGTGGAGTCGTAGAAGTGCTAGAGGTTCTTGTAGGCTACCTAAAATCACAAGACTTTATTACATTAAAAGATTCAGATGTTTACTATTAAGCTTACCATGAGAGCAACTGGTTCCATTCATGAATCTCCCTTGTTATCAAGAAAGTAAACCGTCATCAAATGTGATCTGTGTGAGACAAAGAAATTTCAAATTTTTCCTTCTTCGTCCAATTTGCAGGTCGAGCACGATGAAATTGAACCCCAAAACATCATCTATACAATCATCAACTCTCCCAACTCAGGATTTCTGGTGGCCCTGTCTCAAAACCATGCTTCAGATGAACCTCCAAGCCTGGATCCCATCCAGACCTTCACCCAGGAAGATGTAAATGAAGGCAAAGTCCTCTTTCTCCATTCCAGCCCTGAGGTTCAGAGGGATCAGTTCACCGTTGATGTTACCGCTGATAGCGTAGATGCTCTGAAAGGGGTAGTGGTGGACCTGGAGATTCTTCCAATTTCAGTTCCTCTGGAGGTTCACAATTTCACAGTGACTGAAGGCCACAGCCACGTTCTTTCCATGGACATTCTGAATATTCCCAGAACTTACTCCTCATCTTTCGATGTAGAATTTGTGATTGTTGAGATACCAGAGCATGGCACCTTCCAAAATATGGAAAGACCTGAAGATGGCAGCTTAAATGTTTTCTCCTGGTTTGAGGTAGGAAGCAACACAATCTCTTCAAGTTTTGTTTTTTTTTAAATAAATACATTTATGCGTTCATTCATTCCAGGCCTCTTGAAATATTTCTGCTGGCTTAGAAATAATGCAGGATTTACTATCACCTTTGAAAAGCTCAAGTTGAATGGATGAAAAGTAATTATTTAGGTCTTTATGACCATCATGATTTACGTCTATAATGGGCAGTTTCCATTACAGTCATAAATCAAGGAGCACCCATAGTTCTCCAATCTGCAGATCTGCAATTCTATATTGGTATGCAAAAGAAAACTACCTCAACCAGGAAAATAAAAGGACATTTTTCTTTTCATTTAAAACACGGCTGTTGTTTTTTGTCCAATCATATAGACACCTACAGAGGAAATATGAAATGCATACCTGATAGTCATCCATTATATGGCATCCATCATATGGGGATGCACCTTTGCTGGATGCAGACTTGGAATATAAAAAGTTGCCTTAAGTTGGCTCACTTTGTGTTATCCTCTCTCTAGACTATTTGGGATCATGTCTAATCTCTTTAGGATTAACTGGCTCGGTCAACCGATCCTGTTTTCCTCTTGACTCAACACTATCTGTTTAGCAGGTTATGCAAACAGAACTATCAAATTAAACATATGTCCATTGGTTCAAAGAGTACCCACCCAATATCGTCCATCTAATAGGCCACATCTTTGGGTTTCTAGATTTCCCAGTCCTCCATGGCACTGATTGAACTTTCTACTTCTGTGTATCCTGTGACATTTAGGCATCAAGGAATATTTGTTTGCCCAAACATCTTGGTTGACCCAACTTTTAGAATTAAACCACCCAGGTTTAATTGAAATTTAATTTCTCCATAGTGCTTTTGAAATAAATGTGAAACGGGTAGAACCCTAACCTTATCATAATGTCCTCTTTGCGTTTAGGTAGAGAATCAGCTCATCAAGTATGTACATGATGGAAGTGAGTCCTTGACTGACAAATTCACAGTCATTGCCAATGTTTCTGAAGTTAATCAACAGAGTCAACCCAAGACCATCTCCATTAGCATCTCTCCAGTCAACGATGAGGCACCAGTGCTAATGGTCAACACAGAACTGCAGGTATTTACTTCAAGAGTGGTGGATGGAATTTTGAGGTCACCCCAATGAGTTGTCCCCAGAAATGTTATTCTAATTATAGCCATTAGGTAGAAGCTTCAGATAGTCATGGAAGAACTTTCAACTGGCCTAACCAACAGAAGTAGTCTAAAATATATACCATATTTATTGTGCCTGTTTTTCACTTGTTCAGTTACCTCCAGCTCTTTGTGACCCAATGGGAATCATTTTGCCAAGACTGAATTTCTTTCAGCCTTGTAAGTTCCTCCTTATAAGCAGTCCTCGGTGTACAACCATGGTTGGGACCAGAATATCCATCGCTAACCAAAGCATTTGTTAAGTGAGCCAACATCTGCTGGAAGGGAGTGCCCAAAAACCATGTCATTCTTTTTGCCATCTTTTGCCTGGCAGTATAAGAAGTTGGTCGCAAGATGGCAGTAGAAATCTATGCAACAATTTCCAACTTGCAAGAGAAGTTATGACCAAGATGATTTTTTTTTTAATGTACAAGAGGAAAAAGGAAAACATTCACTCAAAGGCAGGCAGTTTTGGATCACTGGAGCTTCGCTTCTTGATCAGGGGTTCTGGGCATTATTATTTATTAAGAGGTCTGATCCCTAAAAGTTAGAAAACCCTGCTCTAGAATATCTCTGACAGAGGACCATCCAAGGTCTCTCATGAAGCAGAATTCATGTGTTGCAGCCAGTTCAATCCTACCATTAGGAATTTCTTCCCTTCCAGTTTTAATCCTCTAGTTCTCATCTTTCCTTCTGGGATTAATAAAGAACTGACTGCCTAGTGTTGTGATGATTTAGCAAGGAGCTTTGTGTTAATCCAAACAAAGAATAATGATTGCAAGCAAATGCTGGCCAGCAGAGTCCCTAGATATTCATAACCGCCAAGCCCCTTCAGTCAGTTCTGCTCTAAATGGATTCCAAAATTAATCCCCCAAAGAATTTTAAAAATACCAAATCTGGGCTCCAAAATTCTAGAGAATCATTGCCAGGAAAGATGGAGTTCTGCTTCTCCTTCTCCAGCAGATCAGGATAAGTGGTGTCAAAGGCCAACTCCTGAAGGACACGTCCATTGGGTCAGCACAAAGATGGAGCTGGACCTTATGCCAGAAAGAGGAGGACAATTTCCTCATGGAGGGGTTTTTTGGTGTTGTTGTTTAGTTTTATTTTGAGAGATAGGATGCTGTGGAGAACAAAACTGAGGCGGAAGATGTTATTAAGACTGAATCCAAAATGACCGAAGGCAATGTCCTCATTCTGTATGATCTCATTGTTGAACAGATGCTCAACAAGATCATTCAGGGGCCAGCATTTTTCTGGGATTCTTTTTTTTAAAAATTGTTTTGCTTTCAAGGACTTGTAACAACTCTGTGTTTATTCCTGCTGCAATTCTTGCTTAATGCCAGTCACCAAAGCAAATTGAAACAAACAAATGCTGAATGAGTTTTCAGGGTCAGAGGTGGAGGTTTATGAGTTCTCCTCAACTGAAGCATTTTTAATCTCATCCGTATCATATTCAGACTCGGAGTCAGATTGGTGATTGACTCTAGTGTTTTCTCCATCTTTCCTGCCAGATTGAAGAAGGGGGCACTACTGAGGTTACCCCAGAGATGCTGCAAAGTGAAGATGAAGACACCCCTCTAGAAGAAGTCATCTATTCCATCAGGACCCCAGTCAATGGGAAGGTGGTGTTGAAATCATCACCTGACAGTCCAATCCAGCGGTTCACCCAGGCCCAGATAAACAGCCATCTTGTTCAGTTCATCCATGAAGGTCCGTACCAGAATGGAGGAGAGCAGGAGGTTTGGGTGCAGAGATGACAAAGTAGACAACTCTGCCAAGTCAGATTGTTGGATTAAGTAGTTCAGCTTTTTCAGATCTTCAAAGTTTCAGATATGGGTCTCCCCAGTCTTCCCCCAAAATGCCAAGATTGTACTTGAGACTTTTCTCCAGACCAAGACATGGGATGAAAAAAATATTTCTCAACTCCCTATGATTTGAATTCACAAAAGATATCTAAAAGCAGAGTCCCTACAACATCAAATTACTTCTGAGTTAAGCTCCTAGGAACTTCAAAGAGTAATCAGGACATTGTTGGATTCTCTTTGCCTTCTCCTAGAAAGTCTTCTAATTTTCAATCTAGCCTATGGTTAATCTCCCGTCTCAGTCCTACCCAAGGTCAACCCTACTTAGTTTCCAAGCCTACATAAGATTAGCCAGTTTTTTCCACCTGCTGAGACATACTTTTAAATCCTTAATTTGCAGCCCAGCCCAAGGCCAGTACATGAATGAATCTGTTCAAGGGAAGCTTGCAATCCAGAATGTGCATTAGGCTTACTTCCACAGTAAATTCAAGCAGGGAGTGCCACTTTCTATGTGGTCAAGACAAGATATGAAATCCTAACTTATGCAGGCAGTACAATCACTTAAACAACAACAATACAAGTGGAGATTAAATAGCAAAATGTTTTAGTGAGCAGATAGCCATGAAAAAGTGGTTGGTGAACATTGAATGAAAAAGAAAAATAAGCAACACATTGGAGTATCCCAACAGAAAGGCATAAGCAGAATTACTCCTACCAGAAATAAAAATGACCACCAACATTTTTCTACAGGTCCTACCTGCAGTATCCAATGTCCAAAAGTAGGAGAGGTCAAGAAGTTATGGTATGAATGACCACACCATGTGTCCTTGTGTTCTAAGCTTCTTTTTGGTTGTTCATCTCCAGGACCTCTGAAGGGAGGGTTTTCCTTTGATCTATCTGATGGTGAGAACATGTCTCCAGGACACTTTTTTGCTGTGAAAGCCCAGAAGAAATTTGTCATCACTCTGGAAAATAAGCAAGATCTGATGGTATGCCCAGGTAAGACGTCTTCTGTTTCATTATACTTTGTGAAAGGCTAGGCTAGTCCAAGTTCTGACTGATGATCTCAACAGCTCTGCTATTAAATCCTTCCTGAAGCACCTGTCTTCTGATGTCCCCTCCATGATGTCTCCAGCTCTACCGTTAAACTAAAATTCCTCTCCTCTTCACGTGTTGTCAATGCATGCAAGCACTATGAGATGGACATGATATGTATAAGGAATACATCAAGCATTTAGAACTTGGAGAAACCATTTCAAATAGTTTCACAAGTGAGCAGCCTTTTCATTGTGTGGCATCCTAAGGGGCAGTTCTCCCTATCTTTTACTTTTCAAGGTTCTTCTGAGCCAGTCAGAAGTCAGAACCTGAAAGCAGTGACCAATCAAGAAGAAGCTGAAGAGTCTTTATTTTACATCATACGACAACCTCCACAGTTTGGCAAGCTGTTGAATAGCCAGAAGAACAATGGAGAAGAGCTGAGAAATTTCACCCAAGCTGAGGTTAAAATATTTGGGACTTTTTTGTGTGATGTAGGCCACCAATAAAAGATCTTAATAATGTGCATTGATCATCATCACTAGGGGGAGGGCTAAAAGTGATAATCTTTTGGATGGGAGAAAACATTTTCATCTCTTCCTGGTTTGAGTGATGACCAGATATGGTATGAAGCTGTTTCCTTTTAACCATGTGGAAACTGGGTCCTACAATATTTTTCCTGAGAAGTTTTTTTGAACAAGGACCAAAAAATGGGAGAAGAAAGGGAACACAAAATTCATACACTTTTTCAGATAGGTAAAGATACTATAACCTGAGTGAGAAATTAAGTTGTGGAGGACAAACATCATAACAAGGGTCTGATGTCCTCTCTCCCCATGGAAAAACAAGCAGGACATGAAAGACCTTAACTGATGGCTGTGGAACACCACCAGCATTTCCATGGGGAAATAGAATGAGAAAGGATACAGGAGAAGAGAATTTGAATGGAGTGAAGTAGGCAACCTACATATCAACTTTCTCCAACAAGATGTTCTCATGAACTTCATCTCCCATCAGCCCCCAGCCAGAAAGACCCACTTTCATGCTGGCTTCATTTTATAGGAGTTGATGTCCACCATATCTAGAGAAACCCAACTGGGGAAGGTTCCTTTTGTGTTGACATAGGTAGACATACCTAGAACCCAAAGGGCTAGAGAATAAGAGGTTCCAAACAAACTAATGTTCTTGTTTCTTTTCACCTTAATGAATGCTTTGTCCTTCTTGTCTTCTGCAAATAGGTGGATGCTGGGATGATTGCATACCACCATGATATGCCACCAGAACCTTTCTGGATCCATGAAGATAATTTCCACTTCCAAATTTCTTCTCTGTCGGGGACCACAGACCTATTTGTTCTTGGTGTGATGATATCGTTCGAGGCCAGCTGTCCTCAGGGCTCCTCTCAGCTGTGGAGAAATAAAGGTAGGAAGCAGAGACGTGGAGACATGCTCAGAAAACAGATCTGTGGCTGCTAGGAGACTGGAAGATTTTTAAGGGAGTGGAGCTATTTTGCAATGGTTGGGCTGATCCATGAATCAGAGCACAGTTATCCAACCAACTGTGTACTTCTCAATTTTTTTTGTTGTTTCTGTAACAGAGATCTCCACTTCTGAGTGGACACAAAAAATGAAGTGGGAAAGGCATGCGTACAAAATTCAGAGTTTAGAATAATGTGGGTGTAATCCTAAGCATTGGAGGAGAAAGATGTTCAAGGCTTACATGCAAATATTCATGCCTTTAAAAATGTAGAAACTGCGAAGAGGGGGTCACGAAACGGGCCTGGATCAGAAAGAAACAGATTGGTCCATTTCAAGCAGTGCTTCTTCTGAGAAATGAGAGCAGGTGGCAGGAACAGAAGCGCTGGAGAAAGGGAAAGGAATGTTCTGTTGTTATGCGGAAAAAATTATGCGTTATAGAAGTCCTTGACTAATGACCATAATGGAGCCTGTTGAGTCACATGACCTCAGGAGGGGCCAGCCATTGGAACTTTGGAACAGGGTCAGTCATATGTCCCCAGGGAGAGCTGTGAAAACGTAGGATAGAATAGAACAGAACTGGAAGCTTTAAGGTCTTCTAGTCCAGCCCTCTGCTCAAGCAGAAGAACCTATACTGTTTCAGATAAGTCGAAGACAACCTGTAGAATTTTCTCATGGCCAAGTATGAAGAAAGGCAGATTAAGTACAGCTCAAAAAAGTAGTTTCAGAAGGCGGACCTCTGGAACCTTCTAATGTTACTTTCTTGAACTGTAGTTAATCTGCCTTTCTTCATTCTCTTCCCCTTTTCTATTTCTCCTTCCCTTGTCCGTTCTCTCTTTCTTCCATAGCAGCTTCTACGTTGCCTCCTTGTTTTGAACCAAGATGACCACCCCTTGTTTCTCCTTTTCTTCTCACTTTCAGGCCTCACTGTCCCAGAAGCTCAAAGTGCAGCCATCAACATCTCATTACTTGATGCTTCCAACCTTCTTACCAAGGAACTGGAACCAACGAGAACCTCCTATGACGTGGTCTTTCTGGTGACCAAATTGCCCATGTATGGGACCCTTTCTCTTCCAGATGGTCGAGTTAATAAGAGACACCCCTATTTTCTGCAATCTGACCTTGCTGCAGGTGGGCTGGAATATTCTCACAACGGTCCTGGATTCCTGGATGACTATTTCAGATTTGATGCTTGGCTCCGGCACAGCACAGTGAAATCTATTCAGCCCCCACAAAACGGAGAGGAAATCATTATTTCTGGATTGTTCAATATCACAGTGAAAGACAGTAATGAGATGCCACCAAAACTGGTCAGCCAAGGAAAAGCCTTACAAGTTCTCCAAGGTTCCTCCATGGTGATCTCCCAAGAACATTTGAATGTCATAGATCCAGACAGTTTCCCTGAAGAAATCCAATTCAACGTTAGTTCTGAACCTTCAATTGGATTTGTAGCTAAGGCCCATAATACATCCGTAGTTATAACCCAGTTCACACAAGCAGACATCAATGCAGGACACCTGATATTTGTTGCCAATAGAACAAGTTCTACTGGAACTTTGAAGCTTGTTGTATCAGATGGACTCCACAAGCCAATTTCCATTTCTCTGGAAATCATGGTTCTTCCAGCAACCACATGGGCAACCAATCAGACCATCTTGGAAATACCTCAAGACTTGAACATGGCTTCACTGTCTCACAAACATCTTCTAGGGTCTTTAGACCAAGGAGAGCAAAATACCCTCTATGAACTCATCAGGGACCCAGAGTATGGGCAGCTGGAAGTCCATCAAAAGGCTGTGAGAAGTTTTTCACAACAACAGGTGGACAATGGAGAAGTGATCTTTACTTTCACAGATTTGGCCTCCTCCAAAGATGAATTTCAATTCCTTGCCATCTCAGGAGCCATCAATATTTCAGGGGTTGTGAATGTAACAGTCAAGGCCTTGGTGAAAACCCAGCAGGAGATTCTTTGGCCAAGAGGAACCACCATCCTGCTTAATACCAACGTCCTTGATGCACACGATTTGGCCAACAGGACAAGCAGCACCCCTGAGTTCAGAATTCTCCAAGCACCTCAAGGGAGCAACTTGGTGAAAGTCTCCAGAAACAACAATGAACAGCCTGTCTCCATCGATGCTTTCACCCAAGATGACCTCAAGAAAGGACTGATTGGGTTAGAAATCTGGGAGACAGAAGATTCGGGGCCAAGTCTCCAAGAGGATCGCTTTCAATTTGAATTGATTGCAAAAGGTGTGCCCCCTGCCTTGGGCTGGGTGGCGTACACCACTGAGACCTTCAACTCCTCAACTCCCTATAAGGCCACCTTCATCAATATGCCTGGTCCCCAGGAAAGTAGTCATAGATCTACCCCGCAGAGCATACCCTCCCCCTCCCAGACTTTTACAACCACGCCTTATGAATCCAAAATGCCCCCCTCTAATTCCAACAAGTCCCACGTCCTTCCAACAACCAGATCAGGCCAAGGACCAACATCTCAGACAGAAAAGACTTCTCTCCTGGGTTTCATTGAAGCCAACATGTTCAGTGTCATCCTCCCCATTTGTCTCATTCTTCTGCTTCTGGCTTTGATCCTACCTCTGCTCTTCTATCTGCACAAACGGAATAAGACTGGCAAGCACAATGTCCAGGGGACACCCCCCAAATACAAGAACGGAACGGTAGTGGACCAAGAAACCTTCCGTAAGACTGATCCTAGTCAAAGCATACCTCTGACCACCATCAATACCTTGGAGGCCAAAGAACCAGGATCCAACTCAAAAGGACCCGGACCGGGAAGAGAACAGGATCCAGAATTGCTCCAGTACTGTAGGACATCTAACCCAGCTTTGAAAAATAGCCAATATTGGGTTTAAGTACTGGAACCAAAGACTCAACAGCCCATCAGTCTCTCTGCAGGCTGCCACCACTTCTTGAAGTTTTCTTTCACCTCATCCTGCCACCCTTTCTCTTCTATCTGCAGCTATGTAGAAGAGATCAAAATCTTTTCAGAGAATGAAGCTTTGGTGCCTTCAGTGGCAATGATTCCCTTGGAGTAGGGGTGGGCAGCTATGGCCCCTTGACAATCGGTGAACTTCAACTCTGAGAATTCCTGAGCCAGCCAATTCTGGGAGTTGAAGTCCATAGGATATAAAGGAGCCATAGTTGCCCATCCCTGCTTTGGAGGGCATCATAAACTACTGAAACTCTTTAGGAGAGCTAAAGCTTTTTTAAAGGTCTATTCATATGTTCTTATGGATGCAACGGAGTCCTCAGGGGTCTGCAGATAAAATTTGAGAACCCAGAAACTGATGGGAGAGGTTTGTGGCAAGATTCGTTGACTAGCAAAGGCCATCGTGAACCTATGGGGAAGTGGAACCATTGCAAAGTAAAAGATGCAAAATAGAAAAGGGAACAAGCACCGCTGAAAGCACCCTTTACCCTTGTGCAAAATTCCAGCTTTTGTAAGATCATGGAAGTGAAATGGGTTTTATGCAGAATTTTTAGTCTTCTTTATATCCACAGAGATGTCTGTCATCCTGAATCTTAGGAATTAATAAAACAGAGTGATTCCTAAAAGAGAGTTAAAACATGCAAATGGCTTAAAAGTTCCCAAAAGACTGTTAGGATTTTTTTTTTCTTTCTCTTTGAGAAACTAATGTTTTTGGCATTTAGGTGATTAAATGTCAGTTGATCCCACAAGAGAATAAGCGCACTTGAGTGAGTGTCTTGTTCCAACAAGCCAAACATGGCACCGTTCTAGATTACATTTGTGTCATCCTGAATCACTTGCTCCAGCTCTTGACAGGAATTTCCCACATGGAAAGTTTTTGAAAAGTTGTTTGTAGAAGTTAGTTAGAAGTACAAAAAGTTGTTTCTCCCGGTATGAAGCCTAAAGGGCTTGTAACGCTGGTTTCAGAGAGATTTCTCTAGCAGATCCAGAAAATCTAAGGAAAAGCTATGGTTGAAATCTGGAATTAGAAATAAGAATCTCCAAATAAGAAAATAAAAAACAATGGGAAGGAAGGAAGGAAGGAAGGAAGGAAGGAAGGAAGGAAGGAAGGAAGGAAGGAAGGAAGGAAGGAAGG